>CAEGAE010082247.1:0-11976 GCA_903067095.1 Girardinus metallicus | reverse complement strand
TATATATATATATATATATATATATATATATATGTTTGTTTTTGTCTCAGTTGTTAATCATTTGCTATATTGTATTGAATTCAGTCAAACAAACTTGTTTCCTTTAAAAACTTAATGTGCCACAAACACATGGCGACTACCACAACATGTGAGCTATTTTGCAAAGGTTCTTTGCTCCAGTTTGAGAGTTTCATTTGAATTGTCCCCTTGGTGGTGTGTGCTGAACCTGGGTCGATGGTGCCTGCCTCATCCAGTGATCCAGCAATGACAGCATTCACCCCCAAATCCCTCCAAGTCTAGATATTTTCTGAAGCTCCCCCGGTGAATGGCCATATCTGTGCCCTTGGAACAGCAGCCTCCAAGGGGGGCTATTGGCTGACTGTCAGTTTCCAGAACATCCACCATCCAACTTCCATCCTGCAACTAAGACAGACAGTTACTTCCTTCTGTTTGGATGAAAGAGCATTTCTTCTTTCACTTTGACACTCACTATATTTCCCCTTGTAACGTTGGCACAAGTGTCCATACCCTTAGTATCACTATGGGAGACAGAGACAGGAAGGTGACAAATATGTAAAGTGTACTCTGCCAGTCAGTGTATGGCTCCACAGAATTTGACCAAGTGACCCCATGAAAACCTAGTAGAGACAAACACCAGTGTTGTTTCCAAAGTGGTGTATGCCGGCCAAGACATATTGACTCTTTGCACATGAATTCATGCTCTTAAGAAAGACTCATTAGACTTTTGAATGTTTTTAAGTCTTCTCCAGTGTATTTTAAAACAGAAACAAGGTTGATCTAATCAAAATAAGAAACTAATATTAACGAAAATGGAATCAATAATCAATTCCCCAAAACTCTGACAATACAGGCAAAAACAACTTAGGAAAATGAATGAAGAAACTCAATAAAAAGAATGAATAAATATGGAGAGACCTTACTAAAACTAAGATGATCTAAATACAAACACAAGAAAGAACCAAAACAGAAACAGAGGAGGATCGTGACACGTTTGACGAGAGGTGACATAAAACAGAAGTTTCCTTCATCTGTGAATGAAGACTATAAAACTGTGCTTTTGCTTTACTGCAAGTAAAAGTGGAGAAAATGAAGTCAGAATTTCAACTTAACTGTAACATTACTGTAACAGGAGAGCCTGAGTCAGTGTGAAAGGCAGAGTAGCAAGGTGTGTTTGTGTTTACATTTTGGTTGTACTGTAAGAGTTTGCGCATTCTTCTTCACTTCCACAGCATAGCATGAAAAGATAAAGCACTCAGCTATCCCTGCCTGCACAAAGACAGAAGCTAAAACACCAGACTCATTCACTTCTGGGCACAAGACAGTGAAGGTTTGACGTCACTAAGATGTTAAACCGTCTGACAGTGGGAATAGTGAGTTATTCTCATTCACAGTACAGTATTGCATGTATGCCAGTGTTAGTGTATGAAAGAGAGGATGATGGTGTAGACTTTTTGAATGGTCGAACTAAAGGTAGAGCTTTGTGTTAAAAGAATACTAAGCATTTCTCACTAGTTGATTATTCCCAGTTTTTTTCATAGTTAATGCACAATTCAATTAAGACAAACATTGACATTAATTTTCAGTAAATGAATCAATTAATTAATGCCTACTTTCTGAATGTAGTTATTTTTAGGTAACTTCTGCTCTCTGGACTCACTTAATTTAAGTTAATTCAGAACAAAAGACATTTAAACTATAAAGAAAAGGAAAGAAAAGATCATGGTGAGATCATGAAACTGTTCTGTGTGCGGGCTTTAAAAGAATTATATAAAAGAGCTGTGAATGCGATGGA
Source organism: Girardinus metallicus (assembly GCA_903067095.1). NCBI lineage: Eukaryota > Metazoa > Chordata > Actinopteri > Cyprinodontiformes > Poeciliidae > Girardinus > Girardinus metallicus. The sequence goes on along the minus strand of CAEGAE010082247.1, from coordinate 10,163 downwards.
CTTTAAGGCCTCAGAGCAGACTTAGCACATTTTTTGACTCACCATTTGAGAAAGTTTTGTACAAAAACAATCAAACTACCTATAATTATGCTTCAGGACAAGAAACTAGATGAAGAAAGAGAAGCACCAGGAACAGCAATAAAATTGTGGATCTGAACAGATGGACAGGGAATTTTTCATTCAAACATCATCACCATCCTCATCATCCATGTCAGTTCCATCCGCTAGAGAGCAGCTGCTCAGTGGGAAGATGATTTCCCCACTCCACAGAGAAATGGCCACCAGAGACTCAATTCTCTACCACCGTTCTGTTTTAGACAGTTAGAAAAGCTATCTTTTCCCCGCAATGCATATCATTACACCAACATCAACACTCGACTTTAGGCAAGAACCAGCCCCTTGTTTTTATCAGGTTATTTTTGCTTCCTGGGGTTTCATAATGCATCCCAGCTCAATTATCTCAAAATATTATGTATATGAATGTTTATTCTCCCTGTTCAGAATGATAGAACAGTAGAGCAATGTTTTTAATATGCAAACTATCCTTGTCAACCAGGCTGGGATTGAGAGGCTACCAATTATTTAGCATCCAACATTAAGAGATGATTATCTAGGTGAGGGACTTGGTTCAGCCTCCACAGCAAGGAAGTGAAGTATTGATTGGCCATCAGGGAGCTAATAACACAAGGTTATCTGCATGTAGCATGACACAGTCTCCATACTTAATAGAGCAATCCAATCTAGATTAAATATGGCCTTATAGCAGTGATGTAGTGAGAAGAGGTGTTTATCTTCCACAGGCGAACAAAGGCCACACCATCTCACACCATCTATGAAAAGCCAGTGAGGTCACACCCTGAGCTTTTTAACAGTTTCAATGTTTACTTTCTCTCCAAGGATGAAACACCCATATACAGCCTCAGATGTGTGGGATATGCACGTTGTATGTACGATGGAGGAACCACAACTCAGCTACACCAACGGACACCCCAACAGAGAAAAGCCAGCTCCACCTCTTTTCTCCACCTCAAGGACAGGGGGCGCACTAAAATTTAATGAAGTCATCTACATTAACCATGAAAAGTCAGCACTAAGCAGACAAGGTGGCCTCAGCTTCTGTATTCCAAACATCTACAAGGCTGACTTGACCTGTCTCCCAGGGTGGTTTCACAACCATTCTTGCCTTTATGAATTCAAACATCACTGTTGATGGATAGAATGGGTGGTTGGTTGGCTACTGATGTGACGTGAATAACCTTTACTGTGACTATTATGACAATACATTTAAAATAAATACCAGCAGGGTATGTTGAGGTGGTTGGAGCAGTGATGGTTATAGAGTGTTAGTTGCTGTGAGGAAGGATCTATGATAACACTCCTTTGTGCACTTAGGATGCAGCAATCTGTCGCTGAAGGAGTTCTCTTGTTCAGCCACAAGAGATGTCTCTCTTCCCATGTCCTCTACACAGGGAGAGGACATGTCCCACTCCTCAATCACTGAGGAGTGGGACATTGTCTAACAGTGATATCCACTAACCAGTGTCCTTCTGTCTCCCACTACCTGCTCTGGGTGGAGGGGGCTTCCTGTCACAGAACTGGCCTTCCTGATTCGCTTCTCTGACTGCTTCCTTTTAGCTGTAGAAAAACTGCTGCTCTAACACCACAGAGTGATGCCACCACACAGTCAAAATGAGTGCTGAGGACCTCATCCTCCTCAGTAGATAGAGTCTCCTCTCACGATTACTGTAAGACTATCAGCATTGTGAATCCAGTTCAGTTTATTATTCAGATGAACGCCCAGATAAAAGAGTCCACTATCTTTTTGTCCACTCCCTGGATGGTCACCAGCAAACTGGATTTATCATAACAGACCTGGTTATATACTTAGTTTGACTAATTACTATCACAGCATTTTTACATGATTTATTTTTTAGATAAAAACCTAATTTGGAATCTTACCTCACCTCTTGGTGGGGGAATTACTCAGTCTGTTTTTAAGTACCCCTCTATCCCAGGCTAAACACCATCACCTCCATGGACAAAAGTGAGTTCAGGGTTTTGTGTGGCAATTCTACAGGGAGGCCAAGCACAGCGTAAGCCCCAAAGATTACATTTCAGTCTCAGATTTCCAGTCTAAAGCCTGCCAGATGGAACAGGAAATTGTGTTGCTGTCAGTAAAAAAATGAAAAAGAGTACATAGTAAAATGTAAATCGTCTTCTTAGAAATGGCCGCCACAACCCTGGTTGTGTCCCCTGGGTTCTGCCTGTCCACCACGTCCATCTTGTGTCAAGAAGCTGGTCCTAATATGGAATTGGGACAGGGATGGGATCTATGTGCAATGGTGTGTGTATGACAATATGAAACTATGTGGTAGAGTAAATTCAACAAGCTCACAATGCAAAAATGTATTTATATCTGCCATATTTCTCTTTTTATTTTAGAAACACTAATACCTGAAATTCACATTATGTTTCAGTTTGTGGCTAATCTCTAGCTAAACAAGCTAATTTTAGCATAAAACTCACATGAGATTCATAGGAAAAAACAAAACGAAAAAAGTAATTAAATCCCAGAAACAGATTTCTACCAGATCCAGAAACAAAGAAATCACAAAACAGCATAAATCAAAAACTATTTCTAAAAAAAGACAGTAGTGTAAAGAAAAACAAAGTTTTAACAATAAATTGACCATCAAATCTCTTTGACCGCAGCACATTCATGATTTTAAACCCTGAGGTTCATCTCCTCATGTCATGGTGGCATCATGTCAATTGCAAGAACCCAACTGTTCATTCTGCTGCTCAGTCAGCTCAAACGTCCCAGTTTTGTGGCTCATGCAACTCCTGATGTGTCCAGAGGACAGCATTAATATCCCCCCAGTCACTTCTGGTTTGGATCCTGGTTTTACTTCACTTCATTGCTTACTGTTTATCAGAAAGCCAGTATGCTGCCAATGGTACAACGAAAACATTTCTACTCTGTTCTCTGGTAACATGAGGCAAATATTTGGCTACTTCTGCTTTCCTGTCATAAATTTGTTCATTTTTCTCTAAAGCCAATGCACTTTCTGTTGGTTAGAGTCAAAATCATTTTTCGGTCAAAAGTGCACAACATACTGATAGAGATCCATAGTGATGAGACAGGGCCTTTAATTTTTTTCTGAAGAGAAGTGAGGGGCTAAATCCATATTACACCCACGTCAGGTTTCACTACAGCACAACCACCATGAAAAAGGGTGTAAGGTACAAATGAACACCACTATACTGTTTCAAATGTGTTGGACTTTTTTGTCTTTTCTCAGTTTTCTCAGTTCTTTCCTCAGCTCAATCACGCTTTTTCAGTTACTCATTTTTAGAAATCCAAAGTAGAATTTTGTTTAGCACTTTTGGAACAATGTTGTTTGCTTTGAGCATGGAACGGTGATGCAGCGTACAGCCTGATTGTCTGATTTTACAATATTTTCTGGCATTGAACAAGACTGGCAAGACCAGTAACCATTAACCTCTTCGCTTGTAATGCAATAATCGTGTGTCTTTGAGTGTGTCTCTGCGTGTGTGTTTTCGCGTGTGTGTTTGTGTCAATGGAAGGTAAGCGTTGAGTGGCCTCTAAAAGAAGCAATGTAGGTCATGTAGCGAGTCGAGCCCCCAGGCTTCTTTGTGAATCAGGTGTTAGTCACACACTCTCCCAAAAACGCAGACAGGTAAGTGAAGGAGGAGGAAGAAAGAACAATTTATCAATGCAAAGTTAATAACATCTATTTGAATCTAACCAAAAATCAATATTTCATTACCAAATTGTTAGTGGGAATAAAGAAGGATTGGGGAAGTTGGGGTGGCTGCAGTTGCAATGAGGTGTTGGGCAGTTCTACGAGCAAGACGGGATGATTCATGAGGCCATCAGGCCTGGAAGAAGGGGGGTGGGGGAAGGGGAGAGGGAGGGGCTTAAGGATGAAGGGAGAGTGAATCAGGAAAGTGTTGAAAAAAGAAAACTTTGGAAAAGCTTTGAAATGGGTTTGCTCATTAATGACCTTGGTGACAAAGACAAAATAAATATGGAGGAATCTATTCCTAGTGGGGAGTAGGAACTTAGAAATTACTACAAAGATGAAAGGAAAAAAAAACATGAAGACAGTCTTACTGGAGTATACAGAAGTATTATCTTAATGATTTTATTTTCTTATCAAAGCCAATAACACCACATCCTCCAGTCAACAGTAAATCGACAAAGATGAGTTAAGGTGTTAAGTAGGTTTTTCATCATCATATTAATTGTTTTTTTCTTCAGTCACTTCAAATAATTCCAGCTAAAGTTTTGCTAATTGACAAAATATTCATGCTGAATTGGGACGCAAGAGAGACTGTGCCCCCAAAAGTTTTCTATGGGAGTGTCAGAAATTATGTGAGACAGAGCGACAGACGGATGGATGGAAGGCAGACAAAAAGATAGACTGATAGGATAATCTTACACTGATGAAGCTCTTACCAAGGAAAATACTGCCAAAGCATTTCTGACATACTCCAGATGCTGTAATTTTTTTTGATGTGTTTAATATGCAAAGTTGTATTTACCTGATGGAAAGCCAGGCAGATGGATGTTTATATCCTGATTATATATAATGAAAATTATATTGAGTTTTGTGCAATTACTTTAACAAAGACCATTTCACATGACAGATATCACAATGTTGGAGAGGGAGGAAAGAAACAGGCAAGGGGTGATAAAAACTGACAGCCATTTCAGCTAACAACTAATTGACAATTTTGGTATGACAGTTTTTATGGGCTAAAGTCATCAGAAGAAGCTGCTTTCACCAAAACAGTCTAATTGAACACTGCATTAGTTTTATTATGCAAAATAACCAGGCTCATTTGAGGAATGTCCCGCTAAGCATGTTTCTACTGTGCACAGGTGACATAGTTTCCATGACTAGGTTTTACCAAACGCCTCTCCACTGAATCAACACCCATATCAGACTCTTCTGTACAAATCAGTCAAATCTGACTTGGTGGAAGTTTGGACCATGAGATTTCACCTCATCCCAGTTTGGTGCAGCAAGGAAGAATGTCTTTTTTTTCTGATTCCAGCCTGCATGCACATCAGGTGACAATTAAAACATAACAACATAAATTGTCTGCCGTCACATCCAGTTACCTTCATACACTGACTAATTTCCTATCACTGCAAAGAAAGAAACCCAAGCACACATACAGACATCATATGTTACTTTGACTTAAAACACAGCATTGATTGTGCAGCATTAAATTAACACCAGTGGCTCCTTTCACCTACTCAGCCCTTTAACAGTCACATGTTATGAGCAGCTATAATTAGCTAACCCCCAGCTGTGTTTTTTCTTTGTGTGTGTCAGTATGTGTGTTTCTAGCTGAAACTTTCTCTAACTTGTTTACAGACAATCCAAATATGGCAGTGGAGCTCTAAATAATTCAACTGCTGCTAACATTAAACAACTGTTAACACACCAGAATAATTAGTTATGCTTGCCTGACATGTTTGTATCCTTAATAATTAATGCATTTGTCGTAATTAACAACACTGTTTTAGCCTTGAATCTTCTTTCTCAAGGAAATAGTGTAAAAAAGCAAATCCACTATGAACATTAATTAGATGCCCTGATTAAAAACTTAGCCAACGTAGCATTGCTGAAGCATACATATATATATAATTTTCATAAACATTGCACTGCAAATGTAGAATGTTAAAGGTAACATACCAATTACCAATGTGCGCTTTTACTTATATATATATATATATATATATATATATATATATGTGTGTGTGTGTGTGTGTGTGTGTGTGTACTTCAACAATGCTACATTGTTATTATTATTTACAAGATGATACTAATTACATATTTTATGATATTTAATTTTCATTCATTTTAACTAATATTCAGCCCACAAAAGAATAACAGTGTCTAAAGATTTTTATTTGCAAAAAGTTTTAAAAAGAATGTGTATTGTTTTTTACACAAATCCACGTTAGCCTGAGCGAGTGCGTGCACGTACATGTGTGGGTGCGTGGTGTGTGCGTGTGTGTGTGTGAAGGGGGTCACTGTGATGGACTAATGGAATGGTCAGGGTTTACAGGACTTCTTACTCCCATTGACAGCAACAAGTTTAAATGACTAGATGGACAAAACGTAGTACTTGACAGTGGAAAGTTGTCATTTATATACTTCTTAGTTTTTAAAATTCCCTTTTACTCTATGCGGTCTGGCGAGGTCGCACTGTCCCTTGTGCGCTTTTCCTTTTTTTTTTGTATGGTTTCTTGAACTGACAGTCTGACGGGAACCCCCCCCCCCACTTCCCCACTGTCCGACTATCATATTTTCCTCATTCCTCTTGAACATTGCACTACAAATGTAGAATGTTAAAGGTAACATACCAATATTCAGCATATATTTGAACATGTCCAACGAAATCTTGATACATATTCTTAAGTATTCTTTTCAAAGAAGACAACCTATCAGAGGGTTCACAATGCAATGGGATTGTTTTTAAATTTTCATGCTTGGCATCCTTGTTTTGGCTGAAAGGGAGGCTAGACGTGAAAGTGCTCAGCCACTTGAAGATGAGCCAAAAATGCAGCTGTCAATGATAGAAGAGACAGGTGACAGGCATGACGCCCTACGTGCCAGATGACTTTGGGAAGACTTTGACAGCCACCCAGGAAGGGAAGTTATTTTCCCTCCTTTTTTCTCAAGCTGCTGCATGATTAAAAGCCAAATGAGTGACACTGCTCGACACCCCAAATCAGCCCACTGCATTAATATTTCACACAGATGGCAGCTGTGTATCAAAACAACATGCAGCTAAGGACAACAGGAGGAAAGGAGTGCTGGAGCTGATTTTCTGCTGCTGTAGCTGTGTGTTTCATAATTTGATGAAGTAAATTTGTTTGCATTCGCAGAAAGAGAAACTTGAATTGTTTCAAGGAGTATGATGTGAACAAGTATAAAAAAAAATTACATGTTTGGCATTTGGAAAATAAGCAGTTTCATGAAGAGATTGTCAAAATACTGTAATTAGCTAGAAAAGCTTGCAGGCCTCTGTCAGAAATGTTAAAGTGTTCCTACAAGATTGTCAGGTTTGATCTGACTTGGAACAATGAAGGCAAACAGCAGGAAGTCCATGGAAAAGACTGGGCTTCATAAATTAGACTTAACACACAGTGAAATGTGCAGATGTAGCCTTCTAATGAAACTGTTCCTTTTCATGTTTTCTTCATGTAAAGCATAAAAAGGTGCAGCTTGCCAACAGGTGCAAACCGGAAGAAAACGACAAAATGAGCTGCAACCAAATGACTTTGAATCACACAAATACAGAAAACGAACAAAACTTATCCACTCAGCTAAATGTAAGAATACTAGCACCAACTGGCTGGACCTCTGTTGAGTTGGGTCAGCCACTTTAAAGAGGTGAAATATGTATGGAATCCTTTATTTTCATCCATCTAGCCATCCATCCATTTTCTAACACCCTTGTCCCTAGTGGGGTCAGGAATCCTTTATTTTATGTAACATATTTTTAATTAAATATTATCTTTTTGTATTAATCAGTTTTCACTTCAACATATTTTTTTTTTCTTTTTTGGGGACAAAAAAGAGAAGAGGGGGGGCAAAAGAGCCAAATTGTGTTAACCATGATTGATTTGCAGAAGTAATAAAATGGTAAAACAGCCAAAGGGGGTGAATGCAGAAACGTGAGCTTTAAAAATTATTTTATGTAAAGAATTTTCTTTAACTTCATATTTGTCTTCCATTTTTTTTACAATAATAGTTAATAATTGACTAAGTGACACATTTATTACAAGAACATTAAATACTGAAATATTCCCAGTATTCTGGGGTATTTGTATATTATTATTTTATATATTCATCTTATGTTTGTATGTGTCTATGTTATTTAAATCTCCTTTGTAAAGCCCTTTGGGTTACATTTGTAACATACAACATTATTATTGAGATACAATGTTATCAGGGAAAACGAGCATGACTTACATGCTTCCTGTTAGCTACTGTAGCATGTTTAATGGCCATCGCAATGGCAAAAGACCAAACCTTGCAGATTGTGGAGTTACCATTGTCAATACAAAGCAAATGAGTAAATCAGTTGCTTAGGAATTACCTTTATTCCTCTTATCTAGACAAAGCTGCAGTGATGGGGGAGATGGCCATGCTCCAGAAACAACAACACAGAAACCATTAGCAGTTGAGAGACAGCCTCAATTGGAAATATCCATATTAGGCAATATGCAAATGCGGTTGATGGTGTTGTAAATTTGGCAGAGGTGACAGCAAACAACATCTCGGCAGCCATGATTAAAGTGTGAAAGCCACAAAAAAAAAAAAAAAAAAACAGAGGGAGAGAGGAGAGCCATGCAAATAATGAGTGGTGCAGAGGAAGGAGATAACCATTGACCGAAGAGACTGGGCCTCAGTCAATGGCAAACGAGCCCCATCCTTCCAGCAATCGGAGCCGAGCTGTGGCTTCTTTCCTTCACTGCTGTCGATAGCTGTCAGTCCTTAACTGCTCGTCTGCTGCTGCATTAGTATACTCCCACCGCCGCAAATTCAGCAACCATCATCCACTGACCTTCCCTGTGGTGTCTGTCCACACATACAACCAGATATCATTATCAAGACCTCAAAAAACCCCGGTGGATATTGCACTGAAAAGGTTACAAGCATTCAGTAAGAAAGGGAAAAAAAAGGCAGACATAAATAAATATACTATATATAAATAATAAATGAATGGCATTTGGGGCAAGGAGCAATGTGTGTGGACGTCTTTGTGTTTGTGACTGCATGAGTGGTTTTAGCTATAAAACCCAGCTTACTCTTTATACACCTCGTTTTTGTTTTTTTGAAAATGTCACAAAACCTGATTTATAGTCTGTCATGTGAGTGCATTATTTGGCTTTGCCAGTCTTAATCATTCACAGCTCCCAGCTCCCCTCCCTTTTTTTCTCTCTCTCTCTTTCACTCTTCAGGCTGACATGGATTATTGAAATATAAAAATAAGTAGTAGAAGGGTTCCCCGGAGCGGTATCAAAATGTCAGGTTTGTACTTACAGCCTGGTGCTGCTCGACAGGGTCAAGGGCTTCAATTATTTGTGTATGTACAGCCTGGCACTACATGAAAGGTTATGTCACCCCGCAGCTGTTTATTCCTGAACACTGGGTGGTTACTGAAGCAGGGCTTCAACATTAACTGCACTACAAAACGGATATAACATGTGGAGGAGAAAGGTTCATATAAATGCAGATACGGAAAAGGCAAAGCCAGAAAGCATTGCTTTAGTAAGTCTGTAGGGTAAAAAACAGAAGTTGTTTTAGATTTGTTCGCAGTAGTACAACTATGTTCTATTCAGATTTTTTTCTTATTTTAGAAAAACCTGAAATGAGAGACCAGACAAAAAAGTCCATAATATATAAAACATCCCTCTGAATGCAGCCAGAACAATTTACTGCCCTTTTACATCAGTCTGACTTTAAAATGACAATGAAGAAACCAGGTGGCATGAATAACAGGCTGCAGTTCTTTCTTTTTTCTGTTTCTACCACACCCTAACCAACAACTATGAGACATCAGTGCTACTAAAACTGTGTTATAAAAAATTAAGAGTCAAAATATCTCAAATCTCTTATTTGAAGTAAATTCCAAATCAGGAAAGCTAAGTCAGGTTGCCATGGATCTATTGGACATGTCATAATAAATTTTGCAGCTTGGACATTACGCCTCGTTAATCGAACTTCTGCTTTCTTAGAAAGTCCTGTACTTTTGGGAAGGTGTGAATGTGCAACCTGGCTCTGATGCAGACCAAAAACTGATCTCTGGTTTACTTACAAACCTCAGCCTATGCTCAGTTGAAGTGAACTCTGCCACAGCACAGCATCATCTTAGAATCTGCAGCATCACTCATTGTCATTCCTTCAGTCTCTAAAAGTTTTAATGAGTTGCTCATCTTGTCTAGAATTAATCTATCTGTAAAAATTGTTTGATCACTTTTGCATCTCTTTTTGTCTGTGCTTTAACAGAGAACATATCGTTTAATGGAGATCTGTTCATCCAGTGAAATTTTGAACAAATTCCACCCAACTGCTTAAATCAGAATATATATATATATATATATATATATA
>CAEGAE010082245.1:0-10335 GCA_903067095.1 Girardinus metallicus | reverse complement strand
TATTACATTGAATTAATTTCAGATTTTTGTATAACTTTTCTTCAAGTTAACAAAGTGAGCTATTATTGTTACAGGTTAATTTTATAAACTACAGAAAAGTAACTGTTAGAGAAGCTCAAGTGTGAAAAATTGGACTGATGTTGATAAGTGATAGTAAAACTGCTGTTATGTTAGATTTACCAATGTTTTATCTTATCTTTTTTTTAACCGATTACCCGATTAATCGTAAGAATAATCAATAGATTACTCGATTACTAAAATATTCGTTTACAACAGCCCTAAAAGTGTCATGATTTACCGAATGACACTTTATAACAGCAGTCATAAATATTCTTGCAGACTTACTCATGTTATGTCAATGTCATGACAGTCTTATTCACAGCCCATCAAGTAAAGTGCTACCGATGTTTTTGAGGTAAATGTGTATGACTGTCTCACACACACAAATGGTACTCTTGAAAAACATTTCTGTTTGCGATGCGTTTCTTTAGGCACTACTCACATAGAGAAGTGTGATTTGTATCACTAAGCTTCACACTGTAACTGTTTTTTTAAAAATGTATTGGTATCTTTTGATGCTTTTATTGAACAAACAGTGGAGGGAATAGTACCACTAACAATGCTGACAGTAATCATTAATTGAAATTTATTGTGACAACAATAAATCAACATTCTCCTCATAACAAGAAATGTACCACGATAAATGATAAATGCCTCTAATTTGGAGCATATACTGTGATGTCTCTACTCCCAGGCTGAATCCCATCAGTCTTTCCATTTATGAAGCACCTAAACATAATACTTCTGTCTCTTCAGTTGACTTTACTTCTACGAAAAGTATCCATTTGTAATTTTCATGATTGTTTTTGGTTCCTGTTGCTGCAGTAACCGCGCTGTCCGTGTTCTGGCTGCAGGTGTGTGAACCGGCAGACGGCTACAGGGGCCACGCCGCTGTACTTGGCCTGCCAGGAGGGGCACCTGCATGTGGCCCGGTACCTTGTGACAGATCGCGGGGCTGACGTTCACCTGACGGCCTACGACGGCATGACGTGCCTTCATGCCGCCGCTCACATGGGCCGCCAGGCTGTGGTGGACTGGCTGGTCAGTGCTGGGGATTTCTCTGACCTTTCTCTGAAGAGGTTTTTGTTGTTGTTGCTGCTGCCGGTTTAGTCTGATCTGCGTTTTGTGAATTTTCTAATTCAGGTGACCTGCACCAACGTGGGTTTGTCCTGCCAAGACAGGGAAGGAGCAACAGCTATGCACTTTGCCGCCAGCAGGGGGCACCATTGCATCTTGGAGAAGCTGCTCCACGTGGGTTCTAAAGTCATCAAAGATTTGTGGGGAGGGACCCCTCTTCATGACGCTGCAGAGAACGGAGAGCTGGAAGTTAGACTAAGCTGTTTATTTATTTGTTGGCACAATTTAAAAGGGAAGGGGGGGAAAAAAATCTGTTTTATACGTATTATTTTCTTTGCTGATGTTGTCCCATTTGATTTCTCAGAGCTGTAAAACCCTGTTGGCCAATGGAGCGAACCCCACAGAGGAGGATATTGATGGGTTCACAGCAGCAGACTTAGCAGAGTACAACGGGCACTCTGAATGTGCCAGGTACCTTCGTGCCATAGGGAAGAACGTAAGCTTTCTGGCTCAGCTTCGCTTCCTTTGGCTAATTTATGTTTTTAAACATAAACAGAGGTGGGCAGAGTCGCCAAGCAACGTATCACGATATTTTACTCGAGTAAACATATTTTTACTCAAGTAAAAGTACAAAGTAGTATACGAAAAAAAAAAAACTTGTGGAAGATTACTTGGTAAGTAAAGGACACATGTTTTGAGATCACGATTTAATTAATAAAAATAATTAGCAAATTTTTAAGGCGAAAATAAAGAATAAATACATATAGATAATAGATTTGCAAAATAAGAAATTCAACTGTGCACCTTCCCAAATATTTTCCTAAGTAAAACTAATGAAACCAACACTTACAGTAGGTAACGCATGTATGTTTAGACCAGGCTAATATACAAAGATTACTGTATCTTCACTTGACCTTTATTGTTTATTGCGATAAACGATTATATTGTTTTGAGACCATTTTCAAATAATATAATAGTAATAATGGCACAATAACGCAAGAATGCATCCTCAAGGATAAATAACCTTTACATTCTGATTGGAAGACGTTTTAAATGTCCAAAACAAATAGAGAAAACAACAGAAATAGCAAATAAGATCAATTATAAAATCTGTGTAAATGAAATTATTTTTCAAAAAAACGGCTAGTTGAGACCAAAACACCAGGCTGAAGACTTTTATCATTCAGTTTTTGGTGAAAAGAGAAAAACAATAAATCAAGCAAATGAAAATGATTGAGTATCTTATAATTTATCATGCGAGTAATTGATTTATTGTTTATTGTGACAGGCCTAGTCTCATGTATTTTTGGTTAAAACAAGCTTGTTCTTGATTCAGTAAAGTTGCTCGCTGTTGGCAAACAGAAATATTAGACTGCTGCCCTTCTGCTGCTTTCTGAGGGGATTTGAAAGAATATCAGGCAAACAAAATGATTAGTATCCATTGGATGGCACATTCTAATATGTAAAATACTTTTAATTGAGAAACACTAATCGCTTTATTAGGTACAACTGTTCAATTGCTTCTTAGAAAAAGCAGCAGACTTCCTGGAGTTTGAACTAAGGACCCACAGTAGACTGGGGTTGGGGTTGTTGAATGATGTGATGCAAGTATTGAAAACTAGATAATAAAATATACATTTGTTTTAGCTCTCAATCCATCAAAATCCATCTGTCTGAAGGGCAGATAGTGTTTGTCAGGAAACCAAAGTGCATCTTCTGCAATAAAAGGAATGAGAGGGATGTAGTATGCTGACATATTCTCAGAAACACAATTGTAACACTATTTACTTTTTGAAATGTAATAATTATATTTCATCTTGTCAAAATTACTGTGTCTAGAAGCAACACAACAGATTTTCTTTTAGCAAGTTTGAGCAAGTTGATCTCGTTTAATTCAGTGGGCACATCATGTTGGTCCTACACCTGTCTGCTGGTCAGCCCATCGGTTTATGCACAAGTATGTCGTGGGCTGGTCTGAACAAACCCCTGATCTGTAGAGATTTATGCTCACAATCATCTCTCAGGCTGATTGTGAGAGACGATAACCAGTGAGGGGCATGTTGACCTCAGAGGTCACCCAACACACACAGCCTACTTGAGTTTTGTTGCTGACCATGTCCAACTCTTTCTGACTGCAGTGCACCCATCTTCTGACAGCTTCTTCCACCAGGCTAATGCATTATGTCACAAAGCTCCAGTCACCTGAAGCTGGTGTGTTGAAAATGATAGTGAGGTCGCTGTACTCCAGTGACCTCCGCTGTTACCAAATCTCAACGTAATAGAGCATCTTTTGACCTGACTGAACTGGAGACATTTTACAACTTTCCAAACTGGATATTACACCTGATTACCTAATTCTGCTATCCAGTTACCTGGGAAATTTGAACTCGGGGCTGGTTTTGACATCAGACCCGAGGTCTTCCGGTTAAGAAGACATGGTTTCAACATGGTGACACCCATAAACATTGTTAGCAGTAGCTTTTACGAACATTGTTTTAAGTTTTATTTTCCATTAGCAAACACTGGCTTTTATGTGTTCAGGGTTAGGAACACATAAAAGTTACATATCTACACATATATAAAATCAATGTTGCATATCTGTAACATTGATTTTAGACGCTTTCTTCCATGTGTGTCTTGTGAAACCAACATGTTTCCACCACAGTTTACAACTGCTGATGTGAGGAGCGGCCATATTGGAAAGTTGCCTTACCAGTCTTAACTGGAGATAGTCAGTTGCTTGCAGTTTCCCAGTGGGAAATCTGACTTCGGAGGGCGTTTCAGTTTATTTTTTTTATTTTATTTTTAACGGCAAAGTCTGAATTTCCTAGCTCCGAGTACAACTGGAACGCAGGATTATCATTAGAAAAAAGTGAACTGAAAAAAAAAAATCCTTATATTTGTAAGTGTAAAAAATCTTTTGCCCTTAGCGCTCCCGCCCACTGTCCAACAGAAACAGCTGGGACACGATGCCAAAAGCTGAAATACTAGGCTAACTACAATCTGATTCTGCTTCCCGTCCTTCACCTGAGTCTTCTTTGGCTTCGACGTGAAACAAATCAGCGCTCCGAACGAGGAATGGTGGTGGGGGGAGGCCGGTCAACAGCAAACATCTGGAAAGTCTTGAAGCCTCCGTGAATCATTTTCTTAATTTGTAACATGCATTTGATACAGGTCGGGCCTGTCACTTCGCTGAACTGCTCCCTTCCACTCTGCTTGATTGCGCTGCTCTCGGTTTAAGAGCTCTAAGAGAATGAAGGATGAAGGCTTTTGTGTTTAATAAGGCATTACAGGCCACAATGGCGTGTGATCAGGAGGAGATCCATTCCTCTCCGTTTGCCTCAGAGGGCTTTATGGGATTAGCTCTGGTGTGCGGGAAGCACAACGCTTGTTAATGAGATGAATATTTTAGTGGTAACAGCTTGACTTGAGATTCGTGTTTCTTTCTAAATGCTGACGATGAATTCGAACGGAGGATTACAACCGATTATGACATCAAGGTTGCAGCTCGTCGGATTGATTTTGAACAGCATCCTTCAATCCCCACAGCAGGAAAAGTATATTTACATCTAAGGAGCTTTTTCTCATTTCCTTGTGTTCCAAGTTCAAATATCAAGGTATTTTGTTGCGATTTTGTCCGTTTGACGAATGCAAAGAAGAACCAGTTGTATACTTTTGCCTGTCCCATCTCAAGAAAAAAAAAAATGTCTGTACAGCGTGATGCTGCAGTTGCCATATTTTACAGTTGGGTTTGTGTGCTCAGCGGGTCAAAAAGTAAAATTTTGGTTTCAATGGACAAGCGCGACTTTCTTCCCTCCACGCATCAGTGAAAGTTAAATCTGCAGATTGACGGTGTCTTTTTAAAAAACTTGCTTTAACAAAGTTTCTCATTATAATGTTATAAAATGTAAGAACATCAAACACTTTGGAAAAGCACACAGTAACCACAGGTGCACTCCAAAGGAATCCATAAATAAGTCAGCTGAGAAGGCTAGCACTCCTCCATGAAGAGGATAATGATGATGGTGAATCGGCGAGGCGTGGCTGCCTTGGCTCCAATTCACAAACAATTCACCCCCCATATAAACAATGGGAGCTAATTAGCACAGGGGCCGCTGTGGCGTCAGAGGCGGTCGGAGCCGCCGCTACCTGAGGGCCTATCGGTTACCACTCTCCTGCGGCTCAGGTGGAGGGCCCAGGGGCCGAGCCTGATACGGAATCTGCCGACTTATGTTTCAGTGTTTTCACCGCTCTGATGCCTGGAACCAGCAACTCAATCCCTCAGAGTACCAGGGAGAGCAGGATGCCATCGGCTTCAAACGCTCGTCTGATCCTCTGTGTCGTGTGTTCTTTTCTTTCTTTTTTTTTTTTTTATTCCAGTGACTTGGAAGCGTTATGATTGTCACCTCTGGGCACTGTGTGTTGTTGGTAGACTGTAGGGTGTATTGTGTTTCTTGGCTGTGTGTTGGTTGAAGTGGATACAAAAGCTGGTTGTTAACAAAGAGGTCATCTTGAGTGCGGACCTTTAAGTAATAGTAGTCGGGTTTGACTCTGGGATATGAAGGGAGCCGACTCTATAATGCTTTACAAGATGGCAGATCTCATTTTTGCGCAACACTGCAAAACCACAAAATCACACCAAGTATTTTTGATCTATTTTCTTGTTCAAATATCTTAGTAAACTTGAAAAAAGACAAAATTAATTTACAAGTAACTATTCAGCTTGGTTTAAGTTAATAATTTCGTAATCTTGGTGAAAAAGTACTAGTTCCCTTGGCAGATTATTTTACTTATATCATTTCCCATGTTATGAGTGAAGTAATCTGTCAGTGCAACAAGTACTTTTTCATCAATATTAAGGCACTACTGAATTAAAACAAGCTCCTATTTTTTTTACTGGAATGTTACTGTTAGTTTTGTCTTATTTCAAGTGTACCATTTGCACTAGAAACTAGGCCAAAACTACTTGGTAAGATTTTGTGTTTTTGTTTTGCAGTGCGCCTCTAAATCTGGAGACAGAAACAACAGAAAGTTGTCTGTTTACGTTCACGTTCACTCTGCTCTGTCGGTCCTGAGTTTGCATCTCATCAAAGCAAGCTTATCTTCACACTCATTTGAAAAAATATGGGATGCAATTTTAGTCAACTCACTTACTCCAATATCTCTAAATAAAATCTAAGGATGTTTTTACATCTGATAGTTTGGCAGATTTGGTTTGATTAGGGACCAAAATTGCAACATTTGCTACATTTCCAGCTGGCGAGGTTTGCTTTCACACTACATTGTGTCAAACGATGCATACTAATTGAAAACCATTTTTACCTCCTGACCTGTGGTGGTGCTGCACCAAGAACTATTGAACCAATCGGGAAAAAAAACCTCAGAAAAAAACCAACAACTCCCTTCTTCACAATTAGCAACTTCTCCCAGTAGTGCTAGACTTGCACATTTATTTTGGTTCCGTTGACCCAGAATGCATTGCACTGTAATCCACTTCCTGCTTTTGGAGCGGTTTCCGGACCACTTGCATCCTTATATGCATTCAAACTGTGCCAGAGTTTACTTCAACTGAACCAAGACCGAGGCCTTTTTGTGGACCAGAGTTCACTTTGTGTGGTCTGTTTAGAGCTCCATTGTGCATTCACACCTCCTCAAACAAACTGGACTTTTTTGACAGTGGACTAAACAGGGCTGGTGTGAATGCAAATTCAAACCTACCAAGACATGACCTTTTACCCCAAATGATGGGCCATGAAGGAGAATCAAAGCAGCAGTGAACAGCGCCGTTGTAAATCTGAAGGAGCTGCAGAGATCCAAAGCTCAGGTGGGAGAGTCTTTTGACTATTAGTTACAAAAATGATCTTTATGGAAAAGTGGCAAGAAATAAGTAATTGCTGAAAGAAAGCCAACAGAAGTACAGTTTTCAGTTTGCCACAAAGTATTGTAGGTGGTGGAGCAAACATGGGGAAGAAGGCGATTTAGTCAGATGAGAAGGAAATAAGTTTTTTACCTTTCCTTAAAAAAGCAAACCTGCATACAAAACACACAAACCCAACAAACTGCATTGAGATCTCTGGCTGTAACAAAAACTTGTATTATAAACACTTGTATTTTATACATTTCATTTAATTCAATGCAGAAATGACTTTTCATACAATTACATGTATAAATCAGAACAGGAAAAAAAAAGAAACTGGAAGAGAGTCAGGTTCACATTTCTGTACGACAAGACTTTGTGACCACAACATTCACATGATTCATTCAAGATTCACCGAGATCGTAATCTGACAGAATGCTCATTGTTTGCTCTAAAGTTTCACATCAGTTTCACTTGGATCAGTTTTTCCATCACGTTTACTCAAAGTTTAGCCAAATACAACCATGCTTTACTTTGCTTTACAGCATGAAAAAAGACAAGCAAAGTTTCTTTTCCACTGTGATGTTGAACCTTTCGGGACAAATTCTTCAGGTTCTCATCTGGTCTTTGAATCCTGTATATAATCAAACGGCCAAAGACAACCACACATAACATGCTACATGTTGTAGTTTACAAAATCCCTAACTCTAAAAGCTCTTACTGCTTCCATCTGGGGGTCAATAGCAGCCAGGTGCTGCTAATCAAATGCACTTCATCATATCGCCACCAATCATAAACACATGTATAGAATCAGTGGTTTTGCCAGAATGCAGCACTGCAACATTCAGCTGTGGGTTAACGCAAGATGGAAAGACAACAACAAAAAACTGGTGCAAAAGGCCATTTTCATTCTATCTGGAATCGGTCACTCTACAGAGACAAGAATCTCCTCTCAGACCTTACTTGGCCCTGGTTAGCATGTTGTTCTTACGATCGTAAAAAGTGTCATCAAGTGTGATTTGTTTGGTGCGGTTGTCAGGAGAAAGCTTTCATTCTCGAAGTAGAACATGGAAGTGTCGCATTTCATCTTCAGAAACCGCAAGACCCTCACCACAGGACCAAAGTGGAAACGTTTGGTCACATACGACAGCAACACATTTGGAGAAAACCAAACTAGATGTTAATGCGAACACCCCATACCAACTGGAAAGCATTTGGCCTGATGATTTGAGCTTTGCAGCCAAAGACGCTGGACAATCATTCAGTCACTAATTGACTGGATGATTAATGGCCATCTGTGTGACAGCTGAAGCCTGGTGCAAACCTTTTCATGACATGGAACAAAGATCCGAAACGCAGTGTCAAAACTGCAGCTAATGTGTTGCAGTGGGCCATTGCAACACATGGCTACAACAAATTATAGAGCCCTCCCAGGATGATGAGGCCATCATCATTTTTCTTTGTGCGGATGTTGTGTTCAGGGTGATGCATGACGTTAGGGTTCCCCCACACGTTGAGCTTTGCATGTTGGCCGAACACGTTATTTTTGGACGTATTTCACTAGAGATTCTCCTTCCACAAGCCTCTGCAACAACAGTCAGTCTGTGGGGTAAAAATGGTTGGCGACCACCATTTTGGTAGCTGGCTTCTACCAAACTACCACTGGAACTTCATGTTGCTTTCTTCCAACAATGGCTTTCTTTCTTTATTCCACTTTAGACCAGACTTGTGAAGTGTGTGAATAGTTCAAACATCCATTGCGTATGTAACAGATTCTTTCACCTGAGTTGCTTTTTATCAATGACACCTTGATAAAAAAACCTGTGACGGCATGTTCAGGTGGTTGCACTGGATTTTTTTTTAAGGGCATCAGAGTTACGGTGCTGAACAGAAATAAATTATTTTTCTTTTGTGAAGGCCGACTTCTTGATGTGAAACCTCGATAAAGTCTGCTAAAGTTTGTAGTTCTAACTTGACTTAATGTCGATGATATTCAAGTTGCTGTGAAAAAATATAAATCGTCCCAATATTGTCAGCAATACTAGGAATGTTGAAATAAGGTCAGGTGGATAAGCGTTACACGCTTTAGTGTGTAGTATTTGTGTTCACCGGGAGCTGTTGGAAAAACACCACCTGAGTGCGCGAGGATAAAATGTCTTAGTTTCCAGCTGCTCTTCCGCTGATACTTCCCGTCGTGCTACAACACGGCCATTTGTCTGTCCATGCATTAGTGACATTACCAGCCACCCAATCCCGCCGCTTAATTATTAACGCCATTCTCCGATCGGTTTATTGTTTATTGCCTGACGGCTCTTGGCCACCGGTCGAGATGCTGGAGAGGGTTTTAAACAAGTGGTCCGAGGTCATGAGGCAGTGTCACGTCGGCAGCGCGGGAGTGACCCCCTCGGACTCCTGAGTCTGAGCCTGACGGGCTGTCGGCCGGTGTGGAGAGCGGCGTCAGGTCGGTAAATTCCGCGTAGATCGTTGTGAATTTGCTTCTTTTTATTTATTTATTTTTTTTTTTGTCTTATTTTCCCTCATTCTCTCCGAGCGGTAGGAAGTCACTAGCCAGGCTGAGTAATTATTTTTCTGAAATGAAAGGAAACTTTTGTACACTCTGTCCACGAGGCCTGAACTGGCAGATGTCTTGGCAGCGCTCTGCCTACTTTCTGATCAGTTATTGCCTGTTACGGTTAGGCATGACTAATACAACAGGCTTATTGCTGTACTTTATTTTGTGATTGTTGACTTTTGCGTGGACCTTTGCTTTCCTGCGTTTTTTTTTTGTTTTTTTTTTAGATTCGACATTTTCATCCAGAGTGATTAGAGTTTTCCATCGAAGGCAGAAGCAATGAATTACATTTATTTCTCGTTCATCTCCCGGTGACAGATACAAATAATGTTGTAAGTGTTGGCAAAACACATTGTCAGTTATTAGCCTCGCAAGCGTTTACCTCGGCTTGGGGAGCCTGAGCGCACGCTGCCGTTCACCATACTGCTCTGTGTATAATGCACAGTGTATACATTCCAGGTTGCAATTTATCACCGGGAGTCGGACGACTTTTACATGGAAGCAGGTTGCTTTATAAGACTGACTCCAGTGCTGCGTTACATGTCGTGTCTTTTAAGTACACATGGTGTTCTGAAACACTTAAGCTCTCATGCGGCTCGCCCTTTTGGGAGTGAAGATTACCGTTCCTGCATGCAAGACAATGAGACAGCACTGTTTCCTAACTCTTGGCTGCTAATCCGCGGAGATCGCGGTCTCTCTCTCTCTCTCTCTCTCTCTCTCTCTCTCTCTCTCTCTCTCTCTCTCTCTCTCTCTCTCTCTCTCCCTCTCT
>CAEGAE010082238.1:0-70031 GCA_903067095.1 Girardinus metallicus | reverse complement strand
GCCCCGATGACCACAGGCACCACTGTGGTCTTCACCTTCCAGGCCTTCTCCAGTTCCTCTCTTAGGCCCTGGTATTTCTCCAGTTTCTTTTTCCTGATGTTGTGGTCACTTGGTATTGCTACATCCACCACAACGGCTTTCCTCTGCTCTTTATCCACCACCACAATGTCCGGTTGGTTCGCTATTACCATCTTGTATGTATGTATATATATATACAATTATATAAACTATATAATGTATCTTATATAATATCACCTCGTGCACATTTTGCTATGCCACTGTTTTATGACTTTATTTCATATGTCCTAAAAGAAACAACATTTAAATTAAGTTATTTGAAAACTTTTAAATAACTTTATACTTTCTGTTATCGTATTAACATTTTCCGTTTGAATGCTGTTGCTGAGCCAAAAGTAGTAAAAGTAAATAACTTCTCAGTAATATCTCAGAGGTGATTCACTATGTTTCAGGAAGTTATTTAACAGAAAACTTTTTCAGCTGTGGCTTGGTGAGACGTGTCCACAGTTGGATTACCACAATGTAAAATGTTAAACCTGATACAAAAAAACCATGCAGCCAAATAAACTTTCCTTTCTAATAATGATCAGAAAAATTACAAACAGTAACATCATGTTGATCTGTGTAAAACCAGTGAGTAGTTGGCAAGTCAGCAGCCGTTTCGACTTAAATGAAATTAGAATAGATTGACATGTTATGCTTTGCTGTATGGCAAAACAGTAGACAATATATCTCTTACTATGTTTTATGAAAGTATTCACACTGGAATACTTTCAGTGTGAAAGTGTTCAGTTGAACGGTTCATAGTTCAACTGTGAACAGTGAACAGTTCATTAAAGTCCAGTTTCTAAGCAACATAAAAAAAGGATCAACTGAAATGTATCCAGCAACAGCTCCGTTCAATTTCTGTTTCTGGTCATTTTGTATATGTTGTTCCGGCATTGTGCGACAGACTGGCGACCTGTCCAGGTGACCCCGCCTCTCGCCCGGAACGTTAGCTGGAGATAGGCACCAGCACCCCTCCCGACCCCACTGGGGACAAGGGTGTTAGAAAATCCAAATTAAGTTCTAAACAATTTAGAACTTAGATTAAGTTCTAGATTAAGTTCTAAACAATTTCTCATCAACTATTGTCACCTTCAATCTGGATAAAAAAAAAAAAAAAAAATCATACATTAAAAAGTTTTAAAACGATCTCCGCTTCCTGAATTAACAATGTAGAACATGGTGGAGGTGTGCTGGAGATTCCTTCAGTTTGACAACACTAGTTCACAGTTGATTCAGACTGCAGGAGAGCGAGAGAGAGCAAGACTTCCAGTAGGCAGAAGCAAGGCTGAAAGCATTACTTCATGGTTTGTCTGTTTCATTCTTTTGAGCTCTCCATCTATAAATAAAACTAATAGCTATGACAAGACGGTGAAAACAGTTTTAAAAGGCAACCTTCAAATCGTTGTGTGGCGTCGGCAGGTACGTCTCTAACCGAGAGTTTTTCATGTCGTTGCTCTCTTAAAATTAAACTATTGCATTTGTGGGGACCCTAATAGTGAGCAGTTTCAGGACTTTAATTTAAGAAGCTATACAGTAAAAAGTCCTAACAGTATAAAAGCCAAAGGCAGTTTGAAGGTATGGGAATTAAAAAAAAAAAAAACACTCACTTGCCATACTTGCACTGCATAACGTCCCTGAAAGTCATTAGATGAAGCAAGCAGCAACATCCATCTGAACAAGCCCACATCCTTTCCTCATCACCATATGCTCTGCTGTGTGTGCCAAAGAGAGGCGTGGAGCTAAAACTGGACTCAGTGCAGTCGGTTTACTGAATGAGGTCAGGTAAGGGGCTCCTCATGTACGTTTTTCATCTATGCATGAACTTCACACTGATCCCACCCCCTGCGGTTGCACCGTGTGTTATAATGTACCATTCCTGTCTCATTCTTTACTTCCCTGCAGACTGCAGAGGAACAACAGCAGCTCTTGTTTGTTTGTGTATATCTGTGCTTAATGCTTCAAGGCATCCATTTGGTTGCTTCTTTATTACAGTCTTGGGACAATAAACGTGTAATTAGAATGTTTTCAGTGCTGCCATAACCCCATAAAGTTCTAAATGGTTTAACGTTCCAGATAAAGATGTCCAGACCAGCATGCAATTAGTGTGTTCTAAGATTTGACTTTGTTTTCTTTTTCTGTTTTCTTAAATTGAATCTCCAAGATTGGAAAAAACTGCGACAACCTATGGGCCTTACCAAATGCTATTCACACTTTTAACTGAAAACGTGTGTTTTGGTCAGGTGATGTCGAGATTGTTCTAACACCAACATTTTAAGGGGAGGAATATGTGAATCAGTATGTGGAAAAAGAAACCAGTGTTCACCAATTCCAAAATAAAACATCTGTGATTACCTGCTCCCTCCACAGGCCCAGACCTAATTGAAAACTTGTGAGGAGCTCTGAAGTGCAGAGAGCATAAGACAGGACTCGCTCTTTTTCTGTTTGTTTTGAGATGCTGCAAAAAGGAAGGCATTTTACACTTCTTTACCAGAGCGCGTGCAGAAAGTGCCATAAGGCGGCACATGAATGCATAGTTATGTTGATGGAATCAAAGGATCGCTGTTGATAGTGGAGGTGAGATCACGCGTTCCACCAGCCAAACAAAGTGCCAATGATGGTGAGAATCCATCACATTCCTATACCCTCTGCCGCCTCCCTCCCTGTTGCTCTCCGGCTCTTTCTTCCTCTCTCCAGAGACACATGATCACAGACTGAACTGGAACAGCTGTCACGCCATGGTTCTCTCCATCTCTCTTGCTCATATGCTTTTATATAGAGACATGAAGCACGCCCTGGGTGACGTAATATCCTCTAAGTGGGCACTTAGAGACCATGATGTTGTGTGGTTGTTTCTAAGGGTCAAGCAGCATCGATGCTTGGCATTAAAGCATGCAGAGCTGAATCGGTCGGGTTGGTAGCCACTTGCGAAAATCACTCAGTCGTGGAAATTCCAACTACTTTTGTCATAGCAGACAGTAATGTTTTGTTTTACTTATGTAGGCTAGTTACTATAAGTTACACTGACTGTAGAATAAAGTAAATTGTGAATTTGGGAAATTAAAAAACTTCTCATCTGATTTGGCAGACTTTTTGTTTGCTTGAGATGCTTTTTATTTGTTTTATTTCATCAGGAGTGTTATCTTGCCTGGTGTACATCAGCTGGCTTGTAATTTGTGAAAAAAAAAAAAAACGTATTACCTTCTCTTTAAATGAAACTGGATATTTATATACACTTTCTCAAGAGACAAACTTTTTTTTCCTCACCGTCACTTTCCCTAACATTAAATAAGAGTAGATGTTTGCCATTTTTAGGATAGTTAGGACTACCAAAAAATGTTTGTAATTGCTAAGTAACTTAATAACATAGAGAAATTTTGCTACAGCTTTGTCTAGATTCAGAAAAATCACATACATTATTATTTGTTAGGGCATTTTCTGTATTTTTTTCACAAGCTTCTACAGGTTTGCTGAAAATTTGTTCCATTCCTTCAGACAGAACAGATGTGACAGAGACTTCTCTTCCTTGCTCACACACATAATTTAATAAATGGAAATAGTTTTGGTTGTTCTAACTGATCTCTACAGGAAATGTTTATCCTGACTTTACATATAGAGGTTAGAGCTGGCTATATGTCTTTTAAACAGTACTTATATGTTGTAAAACAAGATGGAGTTTAGATTTAATAACCATGCTAGTTATCCAAACCAGTCGTTTTCTGTAGGTTTCTGCTGCAAGCTGATTCTGCAGCCCTCTCTTCCATGCTAAACTGCAGGACTCAGCAATATACCAGGCTGTCTATTATATCACAAAGGACCATACTTTGTAAGCATATTTTATTGCTCTTTAGGAAAAAAAATCACTTACCTTCAAGGTTGGCTAAAAGATCTGAGATACTTTTCCATTTAGGCCGAGTCATCATTTCCCAACGTGAAGCCACAGTGATTTGTGACTTGGTAAAGAGCAAACTGAGCCACAGTGCTGAGCTAAATGAAAACACAAAGTGAACAATGAACAATGTCAGCTTTATGCACCACTATGAATAATAATGTTTTATTTCACTTAATAACAGAATGGCTAAGGCACAGAAAACTACCTAACACACACACAAAAGAATCAGTAGAAACCAAACTCGGACAACTATAGAAAACCGCATCAGCCTAAAATAACATTTCAAACTATGTTGCTCGATTGATTTTTCTGAGTGCATTTCTCCACAGTGTTGTAGTAGATTATATTTATGTTGCGATATCCCAATAAGGTCAACAAACCTTCTGCAAAGTTGGTCTGCTTCCTCTTACATTTTTCAGAAATTGTCAAGTTTTTTTGTTTGATTCTTTTTTTTCCCTTTGTTGATAGGTAAGACAGCCTGTAAGAAGTTAGAGCAAATTAAATCTTAAGTGAATGAAAAAATCCTTATAAATACGTAAGCAGGAACCTAGACATCTCTCCCATCTGCATATGATGTACATAGCCATATGTTACCGTACCAGCTCTGTCCCAGCAGTGCATGAACTGTTTTGAGGTGCCACCTGATATCTGTCATCAACTTCATACTCAAGAGCTTTGAATCTAGGTAAACAAATCAAAACTTTGAATCTGGATTTTTTTTTTTATCAGGCTTTAATTCAAACATTCATTTTTCAGTTAATTAACCAACCAACCATGATCATAAGTGACCTTGTGGATGTTTTGCTAGGGAAATAAGCAACTTCAATGTTAATGTTAATGTTACATTGGCCACCTATCTAGAACATGTATTGCCTTTCATGTAAGATTTTCTCTTCACGATTTTTGACAGGAATGATTACTAAGAAAGAAAACTTCTGGCCGTACCAACAATGCTATGTTCTTGTCAAACCTTTTACTTAAACAGTTTTCAAATAAAACTAATCAAATGTCTTCATCTGTTCTCCTTGGGAATCTTAAACCTATAATTGTACAAGGGTGCATAAAAATCAAACATGCACCGTAAAACATACACACAGCTGCTTTTTCTCCGTAACGGTCTTTAGTTTAACAAGTCTCCTTTGTGTAGATTTTATAAGAGGGGTTTTACATGCAGCTGCTTTTGTGCACTAAGTGTATGTGTGTGTGTGTGTGTGTGTTTGCGTGTGTGCGTAGACGCAAGAATTACAGCTGGAACAACACTCCAGTTGTTGACCACAATTGAACGCACACAGTCACACACGCTTTCCGTGAAAAATATCCTTCGGTGACTGACTGAGTGACTGCTGTAGAATCAAAAACATGAGGCTGTTTGTGCACTGGTCTGTGTGTGTGTGGGGGCCCGTGTGTGTGTGTGTGTGCTTTGCATAATGCTTTGCTAAAGAAACATTAGAGAAAGACTGACTTTCCCAGCTCCTTCTGTTTTTTTTTTTTTCTCTTTGCTTCCCTCTAAGTGAGCTTTAATTACACTTAAAGTGCTGTTGCTAGGTACAGAATAATGGCTTTGATTGTGTGAAATTCTTTCCATTCTTTCCTTTAACATTGAAGAACAATTAAGTATTTAGCAGCAGTGAAAGACCAACAAAGTGATGTTAAATAATAGGACACTATAGAAGAAGAGGAGCAGAACTAAAGAGAACTGGCATGAGCTCATGGTGCATTTGATTTGTAGTCAGAAGTCAAAATGTCTCAGCTCCAAACCAGAACAATCAATAGAAGACACAATAAAGTGGAAACCAGAGGTCTTTGATCAACTTTGAGACTTAAAACAAATCAAATATGGCTGCCTGGTGTACCGCTAGCCAGCAGTTTGTAACTGCTGTTGCCATTTCCCCCCGCTTTTCTTGACGAAATACCTTGCAAAAACATCAGTCTTAGAATTAAGTTAAAAATTCATTGACAAAAATGTCTGTTTTTCGACAGCTGAGTAAAATTAAAGTTATCATTATTGTCATAATCAGCTTTATTGATAAATATTGTATGTACGAAGGGGTTTGTTAGAGCTCAAACTTTACATAATGATACATAATCTTAGAGGAAATCGAACAAGTGATAAATGAAACAGTATGTATGTGTACGTATACAAAGAAAACGACAAAGAAGGGAATGCAGCTTGTGATATTGTAAACAATGCTTATTTTCTTTCACAGCACAGTAGCTGACTACTCTGACTGTACGGTTGTTCCTTGCAATCATAAGAGGCAGTCTGGGTCTGTAGCGGCTGGTTTTTGAAATTAGTGCTCTGTAGCGCTGACCTGAAGGTAGAAGTCTAATCAGTTTGTATCCAGAATGTGTCTGGTCTGCACAGATGTTTGTTATCCTAATATCAGTGTTCATGTCAGGAGTAGTAGAGTGTTTGGAGAAAGTATCTTTAGTGCTGCATCAGTGCAACTCTTGTTGCACGCAAAAATATCAGCTCACCTGTTTGGAACCTTTTACTTGTGTTAAGTATGGACATTTTACGATTACATTTTATGAGATCAAGAAGATTTATGAGATCACTATTAAATTCACTTTCTTTCTCAGCTTTGTATGGCTTCTCAAATGTCAGCAGTTCAACATGGTTCTTGGTCTTTATGAACACCCATTACCACAATTAAAAAGCTTGTGGTGCATTCAGTAGCCAAACAGCCAGATATTTTCCCGAATCAGCGCATCTTTGTAAAGGAGCACTTTAACAATCGCATTGGTGCATACTATTGGGAATTTTATCTCTGTAAAGATGCACAACGACAATACATGTTTCAAATTAACGTCTTCCCGGAGTGGAATGACTGCAACTGAATAACAAGCTTAACAAATTGTTTTGGCCTAAAATATATCAAAAGGCTGTAATTAGAAGATAAACCAGAAAATTATAGGAAATGAACTGGAACTGAACAGATACGTTCAAGAAAAGACGTTACAGCAGCGTATTATT
The DNA here is from genome assembly GCA_903067095.1 of Girardinus metallicus. Classification (NCBI taxonomy): domain Eukaryota; kingdom Metazoa; phylum Chordata; class Actinopteri; order Cyprinodontiformes; family Poeciliidae; genus Girardinus; species Girardinus metallicus. The sequence goes on along the minus strand of CAEGAE010082238.1, from coordinate 63,099 downwards.
ATAATATTTATATCTGACTTTACAGTCTTAAATAACTTTATCAAAATCCCCAGAGTGCCAACACACAAAACACACACTTATAAAACAACATGAATTGGAGCATGGTGGAGCCCAGGCAGGGTTTGCTTGGGTTAAATAGGAGTGGGCAGTACAAGGCCCATCATTGTGGGATTCAGCTGCAGACTGGAACGATTCAAACAAACACACTAAGGGGCTGGCATTATTGCACACAGTTATGCCCAGGCACACAGGCAACTCTATAGAGAAAAAACAAAAAAACAAAAACAAACAAATGTAGAGATATGATGCAGATTAGTATTGACACAAGAAAGAACAAAGTCCCCTAGATGCAATAGGGATTCATCTGAGTTTCTAATTGTTAGATAGATTCAGTGTTTGTAATGCGGAAACACTTGACTTACTATTCAACCATGCCTGTATGCCTCAAACAAACTCTCCAGTCTTGTGTTACATTTTATGAGATGCATTATGTGTTTGGGGCTTGTGGGTCTGTTATAGCTGAATATTGACTGAAAACTCATCTCACAAACAGACGGCGGATAATGAATCAGTCAGGCCTTCACTTAGTTAGAGCACTGATCATTCCCATCTCTTTTTTTGTCATTTAGCAGACAGTTTTTCGTCAAAGGTAGCTTGCAAGTGTGGTGCAGCACTCAAGGTTTGGTCTGTGTAAATGCTTAAATTTTGTTTAATAGAATCAGAATTTCTTTCAACTCAAATGAGATTTCTCAAATTTGCCACAGCCCAGTGATTCTATGACTGGTTTCTAACAGGTTTGACTAATGTGGCGGGAATGAAATGGGGTGATTTCTGGACTTATTCTGCTTTTTTTAAAAATCACATATTGTGTAATTTACTATGAATAGCCGAAGTAATAATTAATTGATTAGATAATGGACTGAGGCCATTTAGTACTCCAGGCACATGTGAAAGTCATTCTCTAAAAAATAAACTAAAAATGTCCTTCTCACTTTAATATTTTGTAACCAGATAATAGGGTGGCATACGAAGGTAAAATTTAGGCGGCCCACTTCTGCCCTGGTATAAATGCTACAATGTCTAATTGTTCTCTTTTAGGTGGTTATATTTGGCACATTGTTCACAGTTTGCTTTCTCACTTTTGTCTAACCAAATGCTGTTGAAAATAGAGTTGAAGCCGCTGCGATGTGATTTATTGTTGTATTGACTCGTGAGCGGTTAGCCGACCGTGGTTTGAACTGCTCAGCTTGTTATTTGACTGTTGCGGGTTTGGAGTACACGACGGCAAAAAATTAGATGGAAAGATTACATCTGAGTGAGAGCTGCACTGCAGACATAAAGTGGTTGACTTTAGTTTCACTCTTTGACTTTACAAACTTTTAATGAAGAGCCGCCCCTGGGAGAACACAATCAGACTTTCATGAGATCAATTTATGTATGAAATATCAGAGCCCTCCTGAGTGCTCTAGGGGTAGATTAGATCAAAAGAAAAAATGTCCTCCTCATGAACATAAATTGGAACATATAAAAAGTTAAACTGATTGACAAACAATCAAATTCTTCCCATCTACGGAACAAACTTTTAATTCGATGTTAATTTTATTTGCTATAGTCTTTCTATTACATAAATGAGCGTTAAGCTGTAATTACAGCTAATATTTAGTAGTACCTCAGTTATTTACCCATAGTTATCAATGTGTGGGGGCGAGCGTAATCTCGTCTGCCATCAGTTGTGTTCTGGGCACGGCTCTGAAACCTCTGGAGGTGATTGTATTAAAAATGATTCTTCATAAAATATAAGAAAAACATGTTGAACAACCCTGAGCGTCATCTTCACTAGACAACAGTGTCTTCAGTCACAGGCTTTTCCAGAACCGCTGTAAGATTGACTGTTACAGGAGATCTGTAATGCCTTATGCATCTGACTCATTCAAGAAATTTCTATGAGCTACAGCAATGCTTAACTTTCCCTTGAGATTAATAAAGTATTTTTGACTTAAAGTGAATTGACAAAAATCCCTGAATTGGCTCTGATGACAGATTAACTGGTCAAATAATGGCTTGTGAATTAAATGCCCCAAAAATACATATTTCTATTTCGTGCCATAAACCAGTTAACGCTGTTTGTTTCTTTAGTAAAACTAGGAAGTTTACTGGCGAATACTTTACTTGTTGGATTCAAAACTAAAACCTCTATTTAAGAGTATGTTGTGTTTTTTTTTGTTATTTTTTTTTTACGTTTTTAGGAATGATCAGTGGTTGCTGACACTCCTGTGATTTTGCTTGTAATGGTTTTTGAGAGTAATTATTACAACAAAGTATTTTTACAAAATGATATGTCTTTTTTATTATCTAAAGTAAGGTAAAGTGTGTTATCTTTCTATTCCTTAAGATCTTAAGCAGATTTTTTACTCACTAGCTAGCTATAACTTTTTCTCATTCCCCTTCTCCTCAGGTGGCAAAGGATGTCTCCATCCGAATCCATAGCCAGCTGGACAGCGTGGAGAAGAAGAGGAGTCGGCTGGAGCAGGAGAACGAAGAGCTCCGAGTCCGGCTGCAGGACCTGGAGATCGCCAAACAAGTCCTGCAGCAGGAGCTGGACAAGGTCAGATTGAAAAGTTTCCTCTGGTTCAGATCAAAAACTGCTGGGTTTTTTTTTTATGTGCCCCCGTTTATATGCATGCAGGCGATCTGATGCTCCACCAAGTGTTTTGATAAAGAACAGATTTTAGAGCTGCTGAGCTATTTATAGGACATTTCCTGTTAAGATGCATCATACGACTACAGTTCAACGTCTACTTGAGATCTGATCTAAACATTTTATTTAAAAACACTCAGCTCAGGAGGATCCTGATTTATCCTCCCGTTCACTTGGATCTCTGAAAACTATGTTTGTTGTGCCAATATCGTCTCGGAGCCTCGGGGGATTCTGTCTCTGATCTCATCTTGTGTTCATTTCATCTCTGCCTCTCTGCCATCGCTCGGGGGAATTTTTTACTTAATCAAGTGTGTCCAGGAAAACACTGCATCGAAAACTAAAGTGGTAACTTGGATGTCGAAGCAAGCCAAAGTGAAGATGAACAAAACCCAATTGATGTCATGCTCCGCTTGATGGGATTTATTCTGCTAGACTTCCTGCTTTTGTTTCTGATCAGTCTAAAATTTTCAGACTGAAGACAATTTGTCACCATGTTCTTTTTCTCATCCTTTTTTTCTGCTCTGTGTCCCTTTCCCACAATCTATGCTGGACGGATGGCCCTCGCTGAGGCCCCCCGATGTGGGTCAGAATTGGATTGTTGGGTTTCTGGCAGCTGAGCTGGGTTTGGCTGCTTTTGTCTGGGTGAACTGTGTGTTCCCACAATACATTCATAAAGTTTCTTCTTGTTTATGGATTTAGGGAAGCCGAGACGAATGTACAATGCACACATGCCTTCTTTTGATATTTTAGGGATCTCCCAATAACAATTTTGACTATATTTTTCATATTTTCATAGTGCACTTATTGGTCACTAATAAGTGAAAGAAGCAAGATGTGCTTTGCCCAAACTCTAAGCTAATTCAACAGCATTTTTCAGTGTGGATCCAGTTAAAGGTGTACCTGCAAAGCTTCCAGAAACAGGGCTCCTTCCGTTTCATAAAACCAGTACTTTTTCTTTGAACGTTGTAAAATGTTATTAATTTGCCTTTCGGCTGCTTTCGATGCACTTCTCTCAAGACAGCTTGCTGATTCTCTGGATCGGATCTGTAGTCTTTGAGTTTGATTGCTGAGTTTCTGTTTGGATTTTCACCAACAAGTATAAACTAGTTGTCATGATTTAATCTTTGTTTTTAAAAGCCTTTAGTTTGTCCAGAGTAAAGCTGTTTTAGATATTTTATGAGAGCGTACATACTTAAACCCCTAACCAAAGCAATGCAATATGGCATTGCATGACGTCCTCACTATAGTACTTATCTAAAACTGTCCGTGCACATTAAGCAGCTTCATCAAAGCCAGTGTGCTCTAGTTATTTTCGTCTTGTCGTGTCTTTTTGTTGACTAGCTAAATGACTGATTTGTTGAAGTTTGTTCTGGCTCTTAGCTCACGGTGTGTGACTAGGCCATTTCATTCCACACGTCAGTTTATAGTCTGTTGAGCAAACGTCCAAAATCCCTTCTAAGAAGGAGGCTCTCACCCTCCTTACCCTGAAAATGATGATTCAGAGTTTATGTTCAGGCTCATCTGCAGTGGAAATTCTCACTCATCCGTTTGTCACCATTTGGACACAGTGTAGCTACCGAGCTCTGCAAAAAGCATTCAACTGCTCCACATTGCTTCTCATCGGAAACGTCAAATGTCAATGTATTTTGTTGGGACCTCATGTGATAGAGCAACACGTGTTGCATAACTGAATCAGAAGAAAAAAATATACATAGTTCAAAGTGTTTCATGCATTTGTTCTGAGATTTTTGGGTCAAATGTTTTTTTTTTGTTTTTGTTTTTTTTTTCAAAAGAAATTTGTGAATAGCTTAGACATATTCGATGGAGAGTATACCAGAGCATCAGTGTTCAAGGCCTGCTACTGATACTCAATTTTATTTATACACGGACATTGACTGGGTCAATCAAACATAACATTTTTATGAAATCTAAGCCATCCATTGTAGCCATGGCTGTATGTTTAAGATAGTTGTTTTCTGGAAGGTGAATCTACGCTCCAGTCTGAAGTCTCAAACAGGTTTTGTTCCTGTAGTGTCGTGTTTTAGCTCCACCCATGTCCCTGTGAACTTTGAACAGGGTCCATGTGCCTGTTGAAGAAACGTTTCCCCATACTGCCGCCTTGTTTTACTGTGGGGATGACCTATGCAGGCTGAGTCATAGCACACATGGTCTTTTACATGAAGGCCTAAAGGTTTCTTTTTAATTCTTATTCCACATGTTTGTCATGTCCCAAAACCAAAAACAGCACTTCTTCTCTGATTAATGATCCTGTCCAGTTTAGTTCAGTTTAAGCCACCAGTGGTTGGTAGGTTTGTTCCTCCGCGCTCTTTCCATTTTCAGATGATGACTGGAACAGAGCTCTATGATGCTTAAAGCTTCAAATATTGTATTGCTATCTAACTCTGCTTTAAATTTCTCAATACTTTCTCCCAGACCTCTGAGACTTTTCACAGAACAACTGGAATTAGGTTTGTGGTTGTAATGAGACAAAAGGTGAAACATTTCAAAGGGTGTGAACACTTTGCATGACGCAATGCAGAAACTATGACTAATTAAGGTGAGATAACAAAGATATGTTTTGGAAATAAAGAGAGATGAAGTGGATGCACAGAGATGATTGTAACAAGGACAAGCAGACCGGTTCTGACCCACGTAAACACAAGTACCATGTAAACACTCAGACAATGGAGGTCCTAAACTTCACAGTGGTAAGACTGGCTGTTGAATTATTGACTATGTGGCAGCTGCAACCCACAGTCTGCACTGATATCGATATTCTTTAAGAAGCAGAGGCGCATGCAGCGCTGGAGCTGCACCTCTATGCTACTGCTGTAGGCTGCGAATATTATATTTGGAACTGGAGAGACTGTGAAAAAAAAAAAAGAAAGAAGAGGTCTGTCTGCAGCTTTTGATGAATTAGCTCTGAGAGGGAGTCCACATGAAGTGGATTCCTCTGCCGGGCTGGAGTGCGATTGGAACAGGTTCTGCTGCATCTTTCATGAGGATCGGTTTAGATTGTTGGAGGATTTGAGTTGCATGATGCAAACAGGATTTCAGGCTCCATGGAAATCCATCAAACATGTCATGATTATTTCAACATATTTTGGTCCAAAGTGTGTCAGACTCAAAATATTGTGACTGTAGCTGCAAATGTAATGAAAGGAAATCTAAGTGCTTCGATTTGAATTTCAGTGCTGCGCATTGGCTTTATGCTATCTCAAACCGTCACGAACCATTTCTGAACACTGACCTTTAATGCACATACCTTGTAAAACATACATTATCGATAATGAATTCAATTAAACTGACATTGTTCGCCGCTCCTCATTTTCTTTGCCCCTGTTTTCCTTTCCTCCCATCGCTCACCCACAGCTCCCCTCCTGTGTTCTTTTAATTTATTTCTCCCCATTTATTATCACCTCCCATTCTCTCTCCCTCTCCTCCTCCTCCCATCTCTCCCACAGAGACGTACAGGAATGCTGACGCAAGAGTTTTACTTTCTCCCTCCCTCCTCTCCCCTTAAATCCTTTCCTTGTCCGTCTCCTCCTCCAGCCGGACTTCACCTTCAATATTTCTGTCACACCACGGCTGCCACTCACTCATTCCTCTCTCGCTCTCTTCATCTCTATCTTATTTTCTCATTCGTCCACACTTCCTGCTCCCAAACCATCGATCCGTTCAGCTGCGGGTGACCTTTGGAGGTGGGAAGGTTGCGCTTGATGATGGTATGGATGCACTTCAGCTCCACAGGGATGGAAGCAATAAGGGACGTACTTATTCTAAAGATGGTTAACGGAAAACAGATGATAGGACTTAATAGAGGCATATTTTCTTGCTATTTCGTCCTGCGAATATGAAGAAGCCCCATAGAAACATTCAAAATAATACTGACAGAGAAAGTCAAACTGAATTTATGTCAAAAGTTAAGGAAGGAATGGTAACACTGTCAGCTTGCCTCCGGTTTGTTTCAGGTCAGGTCTTCTTTTTGTTTTGTTCTCTATGTTGGCCCCTGTGTGTACTGTAAACACGCACAAGACTTTCCACAGAGTCTGCTGGTGTTAATCGGTATTTAAATACATAAGTAGGAGATATGCTGGTAAGATGATTTTTGAGATGATTCAGTATATTGATTTGAATTTAATCTTTCTTTCTTTGCGTATAAAAAGCTAACTTGTCCTTTGGTGTGATTCAGCTGATTAATTCAGCTGAATTAATTAGGATACAACAATACAAACTTCATGGTTTGTATTGTTGACATTCAGTATTTATGTTTTATAAGTGCCGTTTAGTGACCGGGACTGATGTTTCCCCTGTCCAGTGTCAGTTATGTGTTTTAATTGATGACTCAGACTAAGTAGCAGGACCAAATCAAACTCATTTGATTTATGGTTTGAAAAATACGCCGCATGCGAACTGTCATTTGTTTGTTTTAGCTGCAACCTCTCCTTTAATCAAGTGGACAGAAAATTGCAAAGAGAAAAATGAGATCAGAAAAAGCATCTAAAGGAAGATGGATGGAAGAAAAGCAGCTTGGATAACTGAGAAATTACACAGAATGAAGAAGGATGGAGAGAAAATGAACAAAAAATGTAGATTCAAAAAGTAAAAGAGAAAAACCCCCACAAATGCTAGGACTGAGCCATGTGCGGGGTGTGTAAAGAGGAAGGCTGACAGAGGAGGAGATATCTGCCCAAATTAGAAAAAAATACTTTAATGAGTACAGGGTGAGAGGAGGGAAAATTACAGCAGCTCCCTGTCTCGACTTATTTTCTTCCCTTCTCCCCTCCCCTCTCTTCAGCTGTTCTCTTTCTCTCTTTGTTTCTCTCTGCAGATTTCTGAAGCTAATATTTCTCCTGAAGGTCATTCAAGACCCTTCCTCTTTGTCTGTATGTCTGAACGCGGTGATGTAGAATGAATCAGCTCAAGGTGGCAAGCAAGCAAAAGGCAACAGACTTACACAACATCATGGATATTTTTATCCTTGAACTGTATTTATTGGAACAGTACATTAGCATTCTGGTTGAAAACTGCTGCCATCATATTACCTCATGCTGTACTTGGGGGGAAAAAACAAAACAAAAAAAGCAAATCAAACTTGTAATTGCTGATGCTTACGGGGTTTAAAATCAACTTTACACCTGAAGGCAGCAGCTCAGGAGTGGACCACTCTAGACATTTCTTTCGTACCTTTCTGTATTTTTTTTAAATACCTCCTTCCTTCTCTTTAAGTCCTGGCGAAATGCTAAAGGAAGCTGTTCCCTGCTGTTCCTGACTTTCAGGAAGTGCTGCCTTTTGTTTGCAGGGAGCCAAGGGATGTGGGGCAAGGGTGGCTGGAGACTTTATAGTGTGTATGTGTGGCTGTGTCTCTTTGTGCGTGTTAATGTCCTTTATTTTAGCAGTGAAAAATAAAGGTATTTTTCACTATTTTTAGCAGTGAAAAATAAAGGTACTGTGGGAAACTAAAGGCGAACGTTTTTAAGTTTAAACCTTCATTAACCTACAGATACAAGGAGATTATTTAGGGTGCATCAGAAATTCACCGTGCACCTCTTTGTGACGCTAATCTTGTTTATTTGGAGTCAGACATTTTTTAGGTACTACAAGCATTCAGAAGCTTGTTAAAGCTAACAGAAAATTATCAGAACACATGACAGCAACTCAATACACTTCAGACGCATGATAGAAGTTCAAACTGAGCATCAGAATGAGGAAGAAATTTTTCAAAGTCTAAGCTGAAGTTCAGACTTTGCTCAAAATGTCTAACATTTGCATTGGCAACTAGTTTTCTGAGCAAAAAAAAACTACAAAAAATGTTCCCTCATTCTATTCCAGAGGAGTAGTCTTCACTAAATGTGAAGCTAGAGAGAATTTAGGATATATTGTTTCTAGTAACAAATTCCAGAACTAGTGTGAGCTGTGTATAGTGACTTTAAAATGTTAACTCATGTGGATTAAAGTACAAATTGGCTTCATTGGAAGCTAAATGATTTTAGGCTACGGTGTTTTGAAAGAAGCTTCAACACATGGCTACAAGAGTTAGCATGCGTGTCTGTAAAATGAACAGCCTACTGCAGGCTCATCACAGTGGCGAAGAGACTTGCTAATAACCGAGTTAACCCCAGCTTGTACAAAATTAAGGATCAAAAATTTGCTGTTGGAAACAAGAAGACATGGGGTCTGAATCTTTTGCAAGTCCAAAACAAAGGCTAGTAAACCTTTATCCTGTTGATGCACCTCCATTTCACCTACTTCCCTATGAGCCTTCCTCTCTGTACTTAATCCAAAGCACCAAACACGTCATGGAGCTCCATCTGACACCACTGGGAGGAAGTGAAAGCAGTGTTTACTACAGAGACACAAGTTTGGAGAAAATGGGTCAGAGCATCAAAGTGGTCTGAGTTTAAACTTGGCTTTATCTGGGTCGCATTGATTGATTAGAGTGAGGATAGTCTTAGAAGAGGGACATCAGGGACATTAAAACCAACTGTGTTTGTTAGAGGAGGCAGTCACCGTTTCAAAGCTGGAGGGAAAGAAAGTGAGACGCTTCAAGTTATTGCGCTAGGCTGCTGGAAATGTGTCAAAATGATGATTTAAACTGTAAGTTGTAACAAACCAGAAAAAGAACCACTTAGACTGAGACAGAAGGGATGAGATACAGGCAGGGGAAGAAAAATATACACTGACCTCATAAATTGTGGATGACCGATAGGAATGCAAATAAAAGTATAACAGCAAGGTTTTAAAGACATGGTGAACATTATGCAGTAAAACTCAACAGGAGTTAAAGCCCAATGGGGGAATTGTGTGAACTCTGAAAATAGGAGAGAAGAAGAATAATCACAAAAGAGATTGAATTCTTCGAAAGAAAAAGGGGAGAGAACCAGAGGGAATCAGGGTAAGACGAGGGGAATCATACCAGGAGGGGTTTTCTGGGTCGATCCCAGCTTCACAGGTACCAACTGGGACAGATGGCAGTTGCACGCGCACACAAACACACTTGTGTGCATAAGAAGAGAGAGACTTGCCCTCCTGTCTTCACAAATACTGTAATGCAGATGAGTAGAAAGTCGGTTAGGAATATTGAGACCTTGCAGAGAAGAATGCACAAAAAGAATCAGAGCAGCACAAGGGCAAACCACAGAGCCGCGCGTCACTGCTGCTGGCTTTATAGCAAACAAGGCATGCAGAAAGTTACTGCATTCTGCATGCTGCCATCTGGCTGGAAGATAAAAAGTTCTTATCATGCCTTATCAATCTGAACATCATGTCAGGTTCAGCAAAAAAAATTTTGAATCAGACAAAACTTTTCCTTTTCTAGGTCAGCTAGAATTATTTCTACTTGGCAAAATCAGCTCCTAGTCTGTCTATGAGGGTGTACCCTTTCCTTTTAAGATTATTTATAAAGCTCATCTATTTTTTTTTTTTTTTTTTTGCTTTGCTGTTTTTTTTTTATTGAGGCGCACTCTTAATGCTTTGATATGGATTTAATTTGGGTGCTTTTGTATTAGTGTTGAACTTGTATGTTCTGTCTTTTCTATCTTCTTTTTTATGCTTTGATAATGTTGCTTTATTATTACACGTATTCAATCGCTGACATTTTTTGCCATAATGCAATCCTGGTTGCCTCCAGCTTGAAAAGTGTTTTAATTAAAGTTGAATTAAGCCTCTCAAGAAGATTGATAGACCAAAGGAAAAAAAAATTAAAAACAATAATCCTTTTGCTTTTTTGCAGAGTTTATTTCTTCGGTATTTGGCAGCAATGTGAAATGATTTGGGTATTTTTCCAAAGCTTCTGATTCTAGACTGGAATTCTGTCCCACACATTTGGTAACAAAAAGAGAAGAATCTCCTCTCCATTTCATTTAACAAGGAAACATAAACCTAGGCTGGTTTTATGAACAAAGTATTGCAAATACTTGCTGGACCCTCGTTAGACAAGTGTAGCTCACCGAGTCAGGGAGGGTCTGAGAAGTCTCAGGTGCAGCAACAACTTTAACAATCTACGCAGGCTGTTGCCTGAGGGTGTAAAACACTGCTGGAGTGAGGGAGGTGGGCCTTCACAAAATAAAGAAACAAAGACACACTCCAGGTAATTCAAAGGTCAGCTCTATAGGGAGCAAAAGAACATAAAAAACACATCTGCACAGAGGAATCAGGGGAACTGGTACGAAGCCCAGGGCCAAATACAAACTAGCTGAAGTGACTGAAAACAGGTTTTCTAAAAAATAAAACAAAAAAAAAGAATAAGAGAAGGGGATTCAAAAGCAATATATCCAAATAACTACATTTACCCAGTTCTGGATATAGTAATTAATCACAAGGTCACATCAAAAAGGAAATCCTCACGATAATAGATTTTTGTATTTTTTTTAACTCCAGTTCCCATCAGAACATCTGTACTCCACGAGATTTTAAAGTTCTTATGCACAAACACCTAGTTTTTCCCACTGTCAATAAAGGAACTCCGGAATCCTTTTTAGTCATGATATAATGAAATTATTAAAATTTTTATTTAATCATTACTCAAAAGCTTCATTTTTCTCATTAATCGTATATTATGGATGTCTGTCTCTCCTTTGCCTTCACCTCCTGTTCTGCCCTCCATGAACTGGCAGACAAAAATATCAACAAGCAACAAGCAAGCAATTTGTGCCTCATCGTCTCCTACAAAACCATTAGTAGTGTTTAGCTTTGCTAAACTCAAATCTTGTCTCCTGTCGGTCATTTTTTATTTATTTTTTGCTACAATCTTATTCTGGTGTAGACTCATTAATGGCTCCACAGAAGGGGGGCGCAGCAGGGGTAATTTCATGCCTCACTGGCTGTAACGTGAGCCTGCTTGAGACACCCTGCGCCGAAAACTGGTCAAATCACTGATGGAGGTGCTGAGCAACGACTGGGTCGTAATAACAGCGAGAACACACGAGAGAGAAAGACAAGACGAGACAACCAGAGGGCACAAAGAAGAAGAATGGAGGGAGGATGGATGCTTGGATGTATCGACACCTTTCAGTGATGGGAGCCCTGCGGTTAGATCAGATGGTGGGGAACACCACAAGCAGCTCTTTTTCTTTTTTTTTTTTTTTACAATTTTGTCCATCCACAGAATTAAAAGGAAACATCTTTTGTTTGTTTGTTTGTTCATATCCGTAAATAAGTTTATTTAAAAGATGAGCCTGTCAGATCTGTGTGAAGAAGTACAGACGTTTTTCTGCTCAGCTTAAAAGAGACATAATGGCTGTGCTTATAGCATCGAAACACATTGTTCTCTAACGAGTGTCCCTGACTGGTGTGAGTGCCATTAAAGCAGCTATCGAGCTTTCAGTAAGTGCTCACCTTTTTCTGCAGCCCGCTTTGTGCAAATGCTAATGCACTTCCAGAAAATGAGTCTTGGCGAGATGCTGCTTCACCTTTGACAAGCTTAAAAGACATTTCTTTATAATGTTACCTTGATTGTATATGAAGGACTATTTTGTTCTGCTAAACTTTCCTTGAACGAAATGAATTTAGCCTAAATTCTTGCCAAATTTGAAGAAGAAGAAGACGAAGAGGTTTTCCTTGTCACAGAATAGATTTGTAGGTGTCATAAAGTGGGCTTCTAGCAACACTATCTCAAATGTTAATAAATGTCGGTTATAATTTCCTCTGCAGCTGCTGGATTTTTTAAATGCCAGCCTGAAAGGCACAGTCATATAGGCAACAAGTCTTTTGTCTTGAGCAGCATCTGAATTGACCAACTTAGCTGTTAAAATTATTCAGTTTTTATTAGTATATTTTGTCACTTTACAACTCCAATTTTTGGGGAGGATTTTGTTTAACAGGCCAACACACAAAGTAGTGAATAAATATGAATCTGAAGGAAAACTATATATATATAATTTTTTTTTTTTTTACAAATAAAAGTCTGAAAAGTGTGTGATCTTTATCTATGTAGCCTACTCTGAAATACTTTACTCTGAAAAACCTAAACAGAACCAGTGCATCTGCCTACAAAGTCCAATTTGTAGACGATCAGTCTGTCTGTACGTCCTGTAATTAGATCTCAGTATAATTCTAGTTATTCTGTGAAGCCATCTTAGGTTTATTGGAGAACAATAAACAACAATCGGCGCCATGGGGAGGTCTGTGGTGTTCAGCGCAGAGTTAGTTAAACGAAGGAGACACAGCCGTCCACCTAAAGTGACATTTATGAGACCAAAACAACTAAAGGGGTTTGGGCAACATTAAAAAATTTCTATATTGTGGAAAGCTAACACTTCATATCACTATTAAGAATCATCCACTGGGGGTGCTGTGGTGGGGCAGGGGCAATGCAAAACCCACGTATTGAGGCCATAATCCTTGTGGCGGTGGTCGCATGTTTGATTCCCGGCCTGGTGACATTTGCTGCATGTCTTCCCCCTCTATCATTACCCTCCTTCCTGTCTAACTACTTTCAAATAAAGGCCACTAGAGCCAACAAAACCTTAAAAAAAAAAAAGAAAAAAAAGAATTGTCCACTGAATGCTTCGTAACGTAAAAACGTAAAGCTGCTATAAATAACAACAGGGTGAAAGTGAGATGGAATTAAGTCGGTATGAAACCAGAGGGATAAATACAGTAATGCACTCTACACAGTCGGCTAGTGAGTGAGATCATTATGAACAGGCGAGGAGAGAGATGGGAGGGGAAGTAACTTTCACTCTCAGCCTTTCAGAGGTTTACAGCTTTTAAAAGCAAACTGAAGTGCTGATTATCTCACCTGTGGGGAGACACCAGGGTCTGAAGGGAATCATAGTGGGTGGAGATAGACACTGACAACAAAAAGGATTAGTGTGCCACATGTTGGTGGGATGATTGATTTTGTTTTTAATGGACTTCGTAGGTTCAACCTGAAGCACTGAAATCACAGTGCGTACTTTCCTTTTCTTTAACCTGAATTACATGTGCTGTCCCTTTAAATATGTCTTCACTGTTGCTATAATCTGAAGCTGTTCTGAGCTCATGAATTAAATGTTATTTTCCAAGCTCTGTGGTCTGACTGCAAGAGTAGTCAGTGCTAGTAAAATGTAACATTCGCCTTTTATCGCCAATAGATAAATTGGTCAAAACTGATTAAATTGTAATATCCAATAATGTAACTGGAGTCGCATTTCCTTCTTGTATGTCATGGAGACACACCTTGTTATTGTGTGTGTAGATAAATATTGGTGCATTGCATCACTCAGACGAAGCTGGTGAGAATGTGCATGAAGCACACAGTCAACAGGCGACAAAACGTTTCATAAAAACAGAACAAGCATAAAACTCACAGTAGGTGCTGAGAAGAAAGACGGCAGCTGGGCGTTTCAGCGCAGTGAGAGCTCTGCGCTTCTTCTGTGGTTTCAGATCCTTTTATTTGTCTTCCTGCCAGTCACAACACAGGTAGATATTTGTTTCCGAGATGTTGGTGCTTAACATACACAAATATATTTGTATAAAGGGTAAGGGTGGTCCTTCTTTCACGCTCTAGTAGAGATGCACTGATCACAGATTGTGTGGCCAAATTCTAATTGATTTGGCAAAAATCTTTCACTTTAAAATAGTTTTTTTTTTTTTCACAGCATGAATAGTTTGAGTCTGCAGGGATAAAAATTTATTTTTTAGCTTAGTCTAATATCAGGATGAACTCCTGCTAACGTTTTGTCTAAGAAAAAGTGATATTTCTAAGGGTCCATACCACTCCAGACATATGTCCCTCAGGTGAAAACAGACGAGCATTCTTCCCTTAGTAATAGCTTTCACACTGAAGAGTGTTGTCAGTTCCTGGTAGCATTTACGGTGCATTTGCTTGTCAGAAAAAGTCTCGGAGATTTTGTTTCTTATGTAGCCAGTCACCAGTGAAAATGTGTCTTCTCAGTTTCTGCTGCTGTCAAACAATTGATCATGTTTTTTTTTTTTTTATGTTTTAAATTGTAACTGTTAGGACAGAAGTTAGAGGATAATTTTTATGCATCATATTGCTCAGTAGTTGTTTAGTCTCTGTGTTGGTTTGAGTAGTGTTGGAGATTAACTAAGTGGAACAGGCAGAATGCGCCCAAAGCCAAATCAATAAAGACACTTACATTTGTACAGTGCAGTGTGTCTGCACTCTAATAGCATAGTCAAAGATTTAAGTTTGTAGGGAGAACTCTTTTTTGAGAAACAGAAATCTGTTGTATTTTTGGGGCCTTTATGCTTATAAATTAGATTTAGCATTTCTCCATAATTTTTCCGAACTCTAATGCTACTCTGTTTTAATAACCTAAATCTGCGCTTGTATTTCTTCTAGTAATCAAGGGGATTATATGTCTTATTGTAAAGATAACATACATATCGGGTAACAATAGCATTCTGACCTTCTTCTCAAAATTCTGCTCTTTGCTTTACTGTTGAACACGTTTTAAATGTCAGTGTAGTATATTTTATTGATAAAAATTCTCAGAAGATAAAAGTTAATCAAATGTTAAACTCTAACTCAAGTTTGGAGTTTCAACACTGGAAACATTTAAAGTTTATTCAGATGAAATAAGCAGTTTTATCAAATATTTGCTGGAGAGTTTGAAAGTCACCATCTTTATTGGTATGTTTCCTAGCTGGACACCGACCTGTACACTGTTCCTGACTTACATACAAAAACCTTGCGCTGCTTCCTTAAAATATTAAGCACAAAAAATAAGTTTTGTGGACTAGACCAGGAGTAAATAAGGGTCACCTGCTCTACTGTATTTTCTGCTTTATTTTAAACCTGATCAGAATATCAAAGAGCTTTTAATTAGTAATCAGGGTCTTAAAATATGACTGGACATGCTTCTCTAGCTGGAATTTCAAGAAAGCATTCCTCTTTAACAAGGCGATTGGTGTCCATCATCTTTGTCCAGGTATACAGTCTGAACAAGAAATGAGCTTAAAACGGCTGCTATAAACAGCACTGAACGAGAACCGTAGTTTATTTTGCCATCACTCACAGGGAGGAGGATGGTAGGAAGGACGGTGTGGTTTTATTTTTAATTAAAAAAACAAATAATGGGGGCTGTAATCCTTTTTGAAATCAAAATGTAGTTTCATCTTGACAAGCACAGGAAACTCCTCTTTGGGTCGGAAAGGAAAAATCTGCAAATGAAGACGTTGTCACCCACTCAATCACACTGATCGCATATAACTCAGAAAGCAGAACACGCGCAGAACCCGACTTACATCAAGATGTAATGAAACCGGTCACAGATCTTTGCCAATTTACCCCCCAGAGAAGGCTGCATTGCCGCTGCTGGTGTTTATTACTAATGGTGGAGAGGTTTATTGCTAATAATGGCTGATGGATGGTGGAGTTTATGTTTGATGCATTAAAAGTATGAGCTCTGGTGGGGGTAGAAGTCGTGCTGCGGCCGCGCTCAGCTCCACGTAAGCAGCAGTGAAGAGATTAACATGAGGCTGCAGGTGCAGGTCCTTTGTGAAAACACGCGTTTGTGTTTGTCTTTTGTGTTTGGAAAGATCCTTTATGCTCTCTGTCTCTTGTCTTTGTCCTCCCCCCTTCCTCTGTTCTCCATTCTCCTCCTATCTTTTCATTTTTATTTTTTCTTTTCCTCCTTTTCGACCTCTCCTCCTGCTTTTCGCCCGGCCGCACGGCGAGGCGGGGTGACATCATCAGCACGCTGCCGGCCGTTTTTATGATGTGGAAATGGAGACGTGGAAAATGAGTAGCTGGCACCTCCCGCTGATGCTATAGTCTGGCTGGACTGTGGTTGCCATGGTTACTCTGCTTGTGTTTGTGTGCTGCTCTGCACAGACAGAGCAATGTGCTGCAAATGTGTTTATACCTTGTTGGCAGACTCACTGTTTGAAATTTAAGAAGCATTGGTTTTTGCTTCTTTGCAAAAAAAAAAGAAAAAAAAAAAGTGGTCCTTCAAAGGAGATGAAGGAAATGCGTGTCCTGTCAGGGAATCTTTGCAAAGGTGCTACACAATGAGAAAGAGTAATTTGATGTTGCTGTTTTATTTTAGAGCAACAATTCTGGAAGGTTTTGTGAATCAATAACCAGATCAATGTTGGGGATATCTCCATTAATGTCTTACATTTTATAATTTCTTGATTTTTTTTGTTTTTGTAGGATTCTTTTTTATGTGCTTTATTCCTCAAGTAATCCTTGCATGTCTGAGTGGTGCACCTCTGGAGGAAACTTTATTTTTTAGATTTTATTTCAAACTTTCTTTTAAGGTGAGGCTCCTTGACAATGCATCCCAAAATCATAATTAAACAAATTATGATAAGTTAAACGGCAGCAGCTACAAAACATATGTATGAGAATGGCAAACGAGAGGAAACATGCCTGAAGAAAACAGCAGCATGCAGTCTTTACAAAACCAGAAAGTGAATTTAGATTTGTTAAACAGGAGTGGTTAATGAGAAGGAAAGAGAAGGGCTGGATTTAAATAAAAAATAAAATAAATCTTTTTCAGCAAATTATTATCAGAAGATTGTTTGTATTGTTGCTATAGTGATGGACTTGTTACTGTGTGAGCTCATAGTGGAAATGATTTAATCTGCAGCACATTCAGGATTTCCTCTGCTACAAATACTGCATATGTGAAACAGTTTTCCAGCTACGCTCTCACTCTCTGTATATGTTTGACTCATGCAATTTTACATTCAGTTATATTTTAAAGATGACAAACAAAGCTGCCGGTAATGATATATGAGATGTCGTTCACTTGTGGCATGTTGGGGAGTCTCATCCAGTCACCCAGATCAGAAACAGTCGCTGGTTGGTTAATGGGGCGGACAGGAGCTAATCTGGAGCTGGCCTGAGGACAGAAGAGAAGCAGCAACCAAATCACACAATGACTGACAGAGTGGCTGGAAGAGAGAGGAAAGAGAAGGATATTACGTGAATGCTTTGCTGTGCCTAAAGAGAAATGTGGCTTTCAGGTCTCTGTGTTGATATTTAGCTGTGGAGGAGAGGAACTGATTAAAAGAAGAAAGAGTGTTTTCTTTTATGACTTTGCTCTGCTGCAGGAAATTATATTTAGATTCTTACTGAAACAAATTATTTCAGTAACAGTTGCCGAGAATTTAATCTACAGACTTTCGTAGCATGTTTCTGCTTTAGGTTTAGACTAAACTTCATGTCTCATGGTTTCAGTCTGCTTTTGGGACTGTTTTGTGTTCAGTGAATTTTTATGTGAAAAATACTTTGAGTTTATATTTGCATCTTTGAATTTTTGAGATTTTCTGACTTTTTGTAGTTTTTTTTACAGTTCAGTGGGACTAAATAAGCCTCCGCTTTTACAGGTAGTTGAAGAAAGTTCCTCTCTCACACAGTTATGTGTACTTTGAAAATATTCTTTTAAACTAGGGAAGCAAGAGTTCAAAATTCTTGAGTAAATTTTGACTCTGTTTTAATAAATTGAGTAAATATTCCAGGGTTTTAAATCATGTAATCGGTGCAAGTCCTCCCTTTTTTGTCTTTTCGCTGGTAAAGTTTTCACAGACATGGAGATTTTTAAAGCACACACCTTCTTCATAATTCACAATTCTTTCTCTATATATCCAGCAATCGGATAGCACTTCACAGGAGAGACTTTGCTCTTAGAAATATTGCGGTATTTTATCCCTTCAAGATTTCATACTACAAGAACTCGCTACATTTGCTACTTTAAATTGTTTAAACTTTTTTGCCCATTTTAAAGTTCCCTCAGGTTGAAGTTGCATTTCTGCTGAAAAATGTTGCAGGGCTACACATGCCTTCTTAGACACAGCCTAAAGAGGGAATAAAGAAAAGAGGAGCCAAAGTTATTCATGTTGTTCGAAGCATCAAGCAGCATTATTCCCAAATGCTACTTGACGCTAATGCTACGTTAAAGATGTTCTTTCTCCTTACAATGAACAGTTTCTATTAATTTTGCTTCTTTGGGATATCTTTAAACTCCTGCTTGCTGAAATACTGGACAAACTGAAATAAACTGAACCCACAAAGAGATGTTTTATTTTTTCAGCTGGAGGTCCGACAGGTAAGATTCGGAAATTCTAGGGGTATGAAATTCAAACACTTATAAAAAGTGTAAAGACTAGAGAAAAGCAATAAAGGTGAAGTAGCTGAGGTATCAGAAAGTGGGTTGTAAAATGAGAATTTAAGTATTTAATATCATACGGGATCACAGAGATGGGTTTGGTTGGTGTCAGAGGGCTGACATGCTCAGTGGACTGGATGACTCTGTAATCCTACAGTAAAGACGATTTATGATTGTCCTTTTTGCTCTAGAGGACATCCACAGAACATTGCAGAGATCGCATTTTCACTAGGAAAACATGACCACACCGATAAAGCACTGGGGTTAGCAGGAAGGAGATATATATTATTTTATGTTGATTTTTTTCTGCATTACAAGCATTGATAAATATGACTATGTTTGATTCAAGGACAGAGCACATCAGTGGACAGATCCTAATTATCATTTTATTGGCCCAGTTTGTGGCGTTAAGAGAACTTTTATTTCAACCTTGAAGCAATTTCTCTCTCAGATTTTTCTTCCAAAATAAACCATCTACTTGCAAATATATTGCGAGCAATTATAGCCACATTAAGTTTGTAAAAATGACGAATTTGGAAACGTGCTCGTTTAGCTACGTTTTTGTTGTAAGAAGTAAAAAAACAAAAATAAAAAACGGCTTTTGTAAGTTAGCATTGATTGCTGAGCATCCAAGATACACATTAGAACAATATCTAATAAGTATGTGGAGATTTCACCCATCATTTATCAACATAGTCGTAGAAATTCTCAAATTTCACATATACTTTGACATAACATGTATTTGATTTATATATTATTTTCCAAGAACTTTGCAAAATAACTTTGCAGTTGAGAAAACATGTTTTGAAATCCTTTAAATCAGAATTGTTAAAGTTTACCCCCACGCCACATCAGTGCTTAATAAACGTAGGCTGGACAGAGCTGTTACAAGAAGAATCAGCATTTTAATATATGTCTTTAAACGTAAAATGATCCTAAAAATAAAAACAAAACACCAATTTCAGTGTGGATTCCTCTTTGAGATGAAGAACAAAGAGTAACTGGTCCTGTGGAGTTGGCAAACAAGCGCTCAGTGAATTTGCTCTACTGACAGCTTTTCACTCATCTGGGCTGAACTTCAAAAACATTTCATGCCTCTTGAAGCTGTATAGTTTGCCGTACCTGGCCTGTGGGTGATGGTGAAAAGCAACTCCTTTGAAAGTGGTCAATTGTCAAGGTTAGTTTGCTGAGGGTTTGTCCTCTTCAACTTGCTATGACTTGGGTCATCAGGGTGAGAACACGGATAATGAAGGGAATCATGGCACAGTGCACAGAGCTGAACCATCAGTGTTTAAATGACCAGCCATCCCTGTTACAGTTCATTCACTCGTCCATCTGTAGCCGTTGAGAAGTTTCACTGTCTGAGAAAGATTTCAGTTTTTCTAAATCCAGTGGGAAGGTATAGTTGTGCATAATTGCATGGGTGGAAATGAAATAAGCAGGGCTTCAAGAAAATTGATGAATCAACTACCCATTAATTATATGAGGCGAATATGAAATCTCCCCATGGCCTATTTTACAAATGGCTTTCATAGCTCCTTCAAATAGACCTTCTCATAATTAGCACAAACATCCCCAGCAGCCTTACAGGCTCTGGACATGCATCCTCTGTGATTACAGTTAAAAGAAACTCAATGGTTCCACACAACTGGGTAGTTGACCTAACTTCATAAAACAAAAAAAACAAAAAGTCTCCTTAGAGCAAATATGGGTAGTCGTATATATACGACTACTCAGTTATTGGTATGTGTTTATTTATAAAACTATTCTGGGTACTACTCCTTCTTAT
Organism: Girardinus metallicus; assembly: GCA_903067095.1. Lineage (NCBI taxonomy): Eukaryota > Metazoa > Chordata > Actinopteri > Cyprinodontiformes > Poeciliidae > Girardinus > Girardinus metallicus. The sequence goes on along the minus strand of CAEGAE010082238.1, from coordinate 42,548 downwards.
CTGTCTTGTCGCTTAATAAGGAAAAATGGGAGTTACAAACTTAGATCTATGGATGTTCTACAATCTGCTGTTCCCAAAAGTACAAACTGACCTGGACTTGAAAGCTTTTAGGTTTTCTGTACCTCGTGTTTGGAACAACTTATAACCTAAGCGTCAACTTCATGCCCTTGTTACGCTGTGGGACTTTAAAAATATGGGAATATCTTGGCAGTTTTTCTCTGGGAGCACATTGTAACGTTTTCTGTTTGCTTTCTTTGTAATTAAGCTAATGTTGTTTTGGCCAGGTCTCCTTTGTTAAGAGATATATGGTCTTGATGGGCATAACTGAATAAATAAAGATTAAGTAAAAAAAAAAAAAAAAACTAAGAAAAATGACTTACATGTACTTTTTATATATGCTTCTAGGTGGGCTAAAAATACACTTATTAGCCTTAGCTTGGTAACATTGTAAGTTGTCAGAGTTTTAAAGCTAAATATGTAATTAGCATGCAAAAGGAATTTAGCTGAATCACTTCTATTTAGATGAGTATGAGAATTTAATCTGAATTTAGTCTGTGGCTATTTACCAAAGGGTTTCCTGGTTCTCTGAGTTCCTTTGAGCAACATTTCCAGAGTGTAACACATGTGCAAAAATGACTACGGTGAAATTCAGCGAACTCCAATTAACAATGCTAGGTTGATCTCTAAAAAGTGGCTAAAAGTCTTTAAGTTCTTCGTATCAACCCCAGGTGGCTTAAATAACATTCCTAACTTTTAGCTTCTTATTCTAACCTTGCCAAACAGAAGAAGGTATCTGACTGTAGAGTGAATTGATCATTAGGCTCAGACAGGTCGGCTTCTACCAGGATTTATGAGTGTTTGGTTGTACTTTCCCTCCCCGAGCTTTCTTTGGGCACTCCGGTGGTTTCCCCTGCACTTTTCTGGAGGTTCAGTAATGCAGTTTTGTGTTCGTCTGTCACACTATGGTCAAAAATTAATAGCCACCACATAGTTGGTCCCAGCACTGATTTGGTGGGAGCAGTGGAGCAAGTCCAAGTGGCTGAGTGGGAGCGCTTGCATACGGGCATTTCTGTGTCTTTCTCTCAGGGGTCTTAATCTTTGCCAGAGCCTTCACCGCAGAAAACATATTACAACAGAATCAGAAAATTACCCACCACCCTTTATGTGGACCAAGTGAGAGCAGAGTTCTGGGTTTAACTCTCTAGGGGTGCAACACTGAATGTGTTTTTCTCTTATAAACTGGCTCACCCCTTCAGAAAAAAAAGATACAACTAAAATACCTCTTGTTTTAGCAGGTTGCTTACTTTATATTTTCCATTTGACTATAACTTTCCACAAACCATCTAGTTATCTTCTTGTCGTTTTTCACTCTTTTTTTCTACTTTATGTTTTGCCTGCTTACAATTGTAGCTCTAAATCTGGTCACCAGACAGTAACAGCCACAGAACAACCTCATATGATTGCCTCTTTGTTCGGTTGCTTATCAGCTATCAGGAGCGTCGTCCGTCCTGCACACATCCCCCTCTGTGTAATAACCTCCGCCATGCTGCGAGTCGATAAGCCAGCCGTTTAAAACCACATTTAGCTCATTCCTCTACCCAAAGCTAACGGCTAAAAGCCCCGCGTTCATTCGATGCTGACCCTGTGCCAGGGTCAGCATCTGCCTCTGTCGCTTTTAAAACCAGACCGCCGCGGCCTCTCTAGCTGGATAAAATCAAGTCAAACTGTGTCACAACACAGAGCATTTGCTTTGCATATCACATTTAATTAGTTAAAAACACCCTCCACTAACTGTTTTCACATTTTAAACTCCTGGAAAAGGCACAGTTTCTCCCCTTCAGCAAAAACGATTACGGACAAGACAGCATCTCATCATCTCTTTTTGCTCGGAGCAAAAAGTTAGGCCTCCAATCAGCCTGTCATATCCTATTTGATTTCCTGTCAACACGCGATTGCCAGGATTGCTGGAGTCAGATGGAAGGAGGGCCACGAGGAAGACGAAGGGAACAAACGGGGTGGCAGGAAGAAGAGGGATGCGTTCAGCGACTTGTGATGAACTTCTGAAGACAGATGTGTTCCAGCTGGTGCGAAAGGATGACTCATAAGCGTGTGCTCACCTAAAAAGCTTGTTATCACGGACAACAACACAATTATGGTCTCTACAATCTAATTTTATGCTGTGAAAGAGAGGGAACGAAACATAGAAGATAGAGAGGAAGACGTGTTTTGGCACCCTTGACAAAGACATGTAAAAATACTTAAAATTATCATCTTTTACTGCACTGCAAAAGAATTGAAAAATTACTGTATTGCTAATTGCTTTTAGCGATTCGCAGTACCACGTATAGGTAGATCACTGACAGTTTCTATTCCACAGTTTTTCTACAGTATTGGGACTGAGATGGTCACAAAGGAGGATTTATTACAACTTCTGCTAACTTGGCCATCCACTGTAGATCCTTATTCTGTAGAAAGACCCACTGGTGTGTCATTTTCAGTTTTCTCCAACAAAATCCCAAGGGTCTATGAAGGAAAAACAACCCTAGAGCTAGCATCTGGATCTGGATGATAAATTGCCCAAGCAATTATTGTGATAAATAATAATATTGTTGTTTTGAAACCATTTTCAAATAATATATCGATAATGGCATACTAATGCAAGTTAGCACTTTTAAAGATCAATAAACTTTAATTGTTGTAAAGAAAACTTAACATTGGTACTGGAAGACTTTGTTAAGAATCCAAAAATATAACAGCAAATAAATAAAACAAAAACCACTTCACCGACAAAAGATTAATTTATTTTATGTTTTTTATTTTTTCCCCGGCTTTCCAACAAATGTTTCTCTCTTCTGTAGACGTCGCCAAAGTAGCAAGATGAGTTGTCGGGCCGCACCGTTTACATTAGGAGTGTCATGAGTGTCTGCTGAAATTACCCTTCGTGTGTGTGTGGTGAATGCGTTGGTCTTTGTGTTTGAACTGTCAGTCACATCTAAAGGTCAGCCGAGCCCTTTATGTCTGCCAGCACCGGATATTGTTCTGCTTTCACTGAGATGAAACAGGCAGTTATTATTTAAAGCACCACTAAGTTCAGCGTGTTGGCTTTTATGACAGACTCAGTGCTTATCTGTCTTTTATCTATGATACCTTAAATCAAATATACTCTAATTAATTGACCAAAGTTATAATTTTTAGCCAAATGTTTGACACAGTATTTATTACATCTGTGATCATCGACAGTGTTTATTGTATTTGTAGCTTTTTTTACCCAGCAGACTATGTGCAGCTGGATGTGACACATGCACACACACACCCACACACACATAATTGATGCAACCCGAACTGCCAATTACCGAAGAACCCAGTCAGCTTTCTGTCATACGTGCTCCACTTCACTGTCTTTCTTATGCAGCACACTGTGATATACCACTGGCTGTCACTGCTGCCTGGTGTGTTTGTCAGGTGTAAGGTGGCGCATGACAAGATATTCTGACTAATTAAATTTGTGAATCGCACTTTCCTACCAGCCACATGGAGGTCAGCTGGGTGAATTTGTGTACATGCAAGTTATCCCTTGAATGTATCTAAATAAGGGTAGCTTAGATACATGTATCTAAGCTACCCTTGCATGTGTTGGCAGGAAAAAGGAAAAGAGGCCTGTTTGAAACATAAATAAAGCCATGTACTGTCAAAATGTTGACTATTGTTGCAAGATTTATTTATATTTTTTACATATAAGACTATTGTAGTAAATTAAACTCATACTTCCAATACTTTCTCACAATAGAATCAGCATTTTCATACATTTTACTGGATTTGTAAAATCTTCCATGTTAATTCCAATGAAAACTATTCAGACCACATGATACTGCCACCACCATGTTTAAGAATGGAGATAGAGTATTTCAAATTATATACAAAGTTTACTTTACATACAAATAGCACTTTATGTGCTACTTTTGTAAATAATCATTTCTTCTATTTGTGCTATACAAATCCAGACCTGAATCCATTCAGGTCTGGATTTTGATTGGGAACTTCCTCTACATGTTTTGATTTAAGCCATTCCAGTGTAACTCTGGTGGCATGTTTATTGTTGTCCTTGAATAGGGTTGTCAGACTCATTTTCGTTTTGGGCCATGTCAAAATCACAAATGTCTTCCAGGGCTGGTTGAAGCAGAATGTACTGATAAAACTACCCATGAACAAACTGTTAAAATATTAATAAATACATTTCTCTGCATTCGATCTTGAAATTAAATAACGTTGAACATCTTTTCACAATGATATCATTTGGCAGTATACAGATAAAAACTGTCTCGCTTTGATTGATAAAAATAATATTTAAGCACACAACTTAATCTGGAGAGCTCTATTTCTGTGGCCCCAGTGGCTAATGGGCCACAAAAAAGAAACCATAGTGGGGCGGATTTGGCCCCCAGGCCTTGAGTTTAACAAATTAACCAACATATTAAAAAGTGATTGTTTTATTTGTATTTCTGTTTTTGAATCAGATAACCCCATAGAAGGTCTTATTCTTATTTTTAATTTTAGTAAAATATCAAAGACACAAAATGAAAAAATGGGCCACAGAACTGAATGCAATGGCGTGTTTTCGCAACGCATAAAATTTTTCAATTTTCTCCATATTTGGACGGACAAAACTATAATCCTGAAGCATCTGAGAATTTTTTCCTTGCCATCTTGTTACAGTATCTGGCACTTGCATAAGACATCTTCCTCTTTTGTCACTTAAGATCTCAGACTCTGACTCATTCTAATCTTTGCAATTCAAGAACAGGAGGTTAACTTCAGGTTTCAACTCATTAGATGCTGCTTCCTGTCAGAAAACATCAACAAAGCTCAGTTTGTCAGAAAGGGAGCAGGGAGGTGTGAACTGCACATGATGCTCTCTATTTATAGGGCCTAAAAGGGTGCTGCTCTGTGCTTCGCTGGGACGTCCACAGTGTCACACTCACCAGATGGAGACCCTGTGTGTTGGTGTGTTGCGTTCACATATGGTTTCTCTGTGTGAAGTAGGAATGGAGATGTGTTTGTGTAACCCTGTTTTGATATTGCAGGGTAAAATTTTTAAACTAAAAAAGAGCTTTCCTGACTATTTTAGTTTTCAAGATATCAAAAGCAGTATGTTTTTTTTTTTGTACAGGCATGTGCTTTTTAATGTAAAGTGTGTTCATCAATTTTCTTGATTTCACTTTATTATCAGTCACTGATGAAATAGAAAATACTGTTACAGTTAGTAAACATGCTAAGATCAGCTAATCTTGCCTGCAGAATAGTCTCAGTCTTTCCGTCTGTCACGTTCCTGTAATCCATTTTCTCAGCCACTTGGTTATTAATTCTTACCCACTAAGCTATTATTAGAGCTATCAGTCATAAGCATGTTAACATTAGGCTCAGTGATTTACCTTGCTGCAGCAATCTGTCAACTCCCAAACAACTCAGCAGGAACTATTAGTCTTCCAAGTGACACGAGAGACCTCAGGAACAAACCTTGATCCTCCAAAACAGCAAAAAAAAAAAAAAGACCAACTGACACATTTTTGAGCTGAAATTACATTGAAACGACATACATATCTTACCTTGATGTGGTGAGTGTGTCAGTTTTAGGCATCTGAAAACTTGTTTTACCACGGCTGGTTTTGGGATCGGTTTTAATTAGAGAAAAAAGGCTTTGTTGCTTTAAGTACTTCAAATAAACTGTTCAGCTGGTGACACTGGCATGGCGAAAGTCTTGAAAACTTGATAGTTTTCAGATTTAAATGACTCAGGAACCCTAATGGCGATACATTAAACTGTATGGAAACATTTGTGTAAATATGTTTGCAACACAACATAAAGTGATAGATTTTGCCATCTGTGAATTTAGCTGCAAATGGGGTAATTTGTTTATTATTGTCTGATCTTTTTCTTTGTTTAGTATCGAGGAAATCAGATGTAGACGATCGTTACTAATCTTTTCCGTTTTGCTTGTTATGATCGCTGAAGGGGATAAAAGGCTTGCACGTTCACAATAATGTGCAGTGACGTCGAACAGTAAATCATGTTTGCGAAAGTTCGCCCTGCGGTTGAACTATCATTACTCTTAAGCTTGCCCAGAAGAACACTGTTTCCCTTGTCTTGCTGCGTAAAGAAGTAGAGGAAGAAGCTTAATGGAAGAGCAGAAAGTGTGGCTGTAAACATTTCACACCCTTCAATTAGGTATTTCATTCATTCTATGTCAATATTGAGGTTACAGTTTTACACTTTATGAGGACTGGCTGTGATGAGCCTAATTTCCCTCCATGAGCCTCTTCCTTATTTATGTTCTGTCTTTATTGCATGGTTGTTACTTCAACACTGAATGCACAGAGTGGGCATTCAGGTTACTGTTGATGTTTAATCATGTAAACTGGGATCAGCTGATTGCTCTCCGGAGAGACGCTTAGATGATTTAACTCCCATTTTCTGAAAAAAAAAAAAAAAAAAAAAGAAGAAACAAAGCAAATGTCTGGACATTTTCAAATCATGACTCCTGACTTTATTTTTGATTCAACTCCTTCAGTTCTCCTTTCTTCCCTCTCTCATCGATTGATGTTCGTCCGCCAACACTTACCCCTTCTTCATTTACTTTCCTTCCTCCTCTTCCTGTTTCTGTCTTCTCATTAATGTGCTGCCAACAGGGTGCTTTGGCGACAGCCTGCGGAAGCTGTCGTCACGGCAACGTACCATGGTCTGTGGTTGCTGATGCATGTATTTGTGGGGGGGAGAGGGGTTGGGGATTGAAATGGATGCTGCATTATTTGCTTGCTTCTCTGAATAGAGGAGGTGATGGCATTAAATATTAATAAAACAAAGTCTGACCTCTTTATCCTCCAACTCGCTGAGCTCTTAGGACTTTAATGTTTTAACCATTTGAAAAAATTAAGAGAATCATTAAACTTTGAATTTTAAATGTGTATACAAAAATTGTGTCTGCTTCCATTCATGCACCTTTGAGCATACTGTGTGTCTAACATTTACCAGACGTTGTAATATCGATTATGATTTTGTCAGTGCAGTAGTTCCTCATTGACTATTACACAGAAAGGAACAGACAAATATAAAAGCTGTATTTACAGAACACACAAGAAAAGGAACAGGTCCTTTAAAACATTTTTTTTTTCTAGAATTTGGTCGTTGTTTATGGAGACATCTGCTGAGCAGAAATAAATTTCGCAACACTTTGGCTTTGAAAGATAAGGAAGATACCTAGAAGCTGTAGAGAACCAAAAGTGGCAGCTAAACCCAGATGATCACTGTATGCTCACCACATTCATGGTGCATGGATAATTCAGCTCCATCAAAGCAGTGGTGTTGTGTTTGAATTTTTTTCTTTTTCTCAAGGTTACCCACTAACACACTGCCCTTAAGAAGCAGACAATTGACACACACACACGCACGCCCACATGTGGCCCAAACATATACACACTTATTGGCAGATTTACAGAAGCTTTTCGATTGATGGAAGAGGCTGGGAGTGAGCAGCGGTGCTTCTGGTAACAAAGGAAACCTCCTGCCTGCTCCTTCCTTTGTTTTCTCCTCAAGATTATTTTCTCTTTCTTTGTAACGCCCAAAACCCTGCTTTAATTTTTTTTTATCCTCTGTTTACATATATTTCAGACAGCCTGTGATTACTTGTGACAAATAAAAGTAACAGAAACAAGAGTTTATATTTTTCTTTCTGGAAGCTACATGAATGTAACACATCCGTTTCCAGTCGGCCCAGTGGCTCTTTGTTCCTCTGCTAATGCTATGCTAATGTTATGCTAATTGAGCATTTAGCCTGTTGGCTTTGGCTGCGCTTATATACACACACAAGACAGTGAGAGCTGAATTACATCACTTTTGTTGCATCACTGGTTTCTTCTGAAGACATGGTGGGAAAACTTAAAACATGGGTTATGATAGACTGAAAACAGGATTCTGAACAACATTAGCTGTTGCTGTATGGTCACTGTAGTTTAGGAAAGACATAAAGCCAATTTTTATAATTTTTCAAGTCTCTTAGGATTAAATGTTCGATGGGGAACCACCTGATTTATTTGCATAGTTCCTGTCTTAAAAACTCTAGAAAAATATGAGATTTGATTTTATCCAAATATAGAAGTGTAAAGAAAGAAGGACCAGTAATGGTAAAAGGTCTTGTTATGGACATTTTTCTTACTTGGTTAAAGTAAACAAACTCTCAAAAAGGATCAATAAATTTATACTTATATTTATATTACAATTTTTAGGTTTTTGTCCAACTCATGCATTGTTTTGGTTTCTGATTTGTGTGTGATCAGGAGTCACAATCTGTCAGATTTTATAAGAGTAAAGTTGGCCAAACTGTGATCAGAGTTTTCAGGTAATAAATACGCAATCAAATTAGATTAGATGTGAGGTTTGTTGAATATATGCCTGAAATAAATGAAAATACTTAACTCTAACAAAAATAAGCTGATAGTTTAATTACGTGGTTGTCAAGTAGTTTGTTTAAGGTACAAAATAGAAATCTGAAAATACAAAAGTCACCGATTACAAGCTGTGTTTAGCCAGTTCAGATCTACAAAATGATTAATTTCAGTCTTAAAGCTGATACAAGTCCATCTACCATAAAAGCTGTGAAATAGCCTTTTACCACACTGATCAGTTAGAAGCTCAGTTTAGCATGGTGTTTTTCATTCTGATGTTAAAACTAGACTAAGTTAACATCTCAGACATTATAGTAACCAGAAACGGTTTGATTGATATGTTTCACTCTGTGCATCTTCTCCTTCTCTGCATAATGCAAGCACTCAGATTACATTCTTCTCCCTTTTTTCTCTCCTCGTGTTTTAGCTCTTTCATCTTTTACTTCCATCTTTTTTTTCTCTCTTCACACCTCCATTCCTTTGATGAGAACACAGAAGGAATTGTTTCATTTCTGCCTTCAGAGGATTCAGCTCCAAAAATAAAACACAAACATGAACTCATTGCTCTTCGGAGGGAGTTGCGTTTATTATTGCTCGTTTTCTGGTTCTTTGTCCAAGTTTGAGTTTTCTTCCAAGTTCTCTTAAAAAAAAATATCTTTAAATAGATACTTCATGCTGGAGTTGCTGCTATTTAAACATTTGTGTGCAGCTTTTATCAGATGTAGCTTTTCTTGTATTTCTCATTAACTTTTTTTCCCATTAAGTCCAGGATTGCTGCGTTCTCCCATTTTAATTTTATTACCTTAATTTCTATCTAGCAAAGCTCATAAATAGGAGATGGTAGTGGAAAATATGAAAAAGCAATTCAAAACATTTGCCTTGCTTGCTGATATGCAACATTTAACTTGATATAACACTTTGAAACCCCTGCATTGGGTATTTTGGTATATTTCATTTCTGGTTCTCAGTTCACTCTGCATCACACAAAGTGATCTGATGTTCCCGGAGCTGATAGCAAATTGGCTGATTATTTCCCACCTCAGCATTAACAGGATGGGTATATGACAGACTGTGTGTCAATGCGCTGAGTGTGCAAGTGGAGTGTTTGCATGTGTGTGTTTAGTAATGAGCAGAGAAGCCTGGGGATTTGGGAAAACACTGGTGTTGCTTTCTTCTTATCTTTTGCGTTCTGACGCGCGCTGAGCCGCTTCGCTTTGCCTGCAAACAACTGCAGGGAGCTACTTAACATCTCTCACTGAGAATAAATAGCATGTTAGGGTTTGTGCACTGTGTAACTTAAGCAGTCTGTGTTTGTGCTGCTTTTTAATCACTTCATGTGGTAAATGGCAGAATGTGTTTTTTTTTTTTTTTTGACACACGTAAATCCTTTCCCCAACCACATAATAATCCAGTACCTTTCCAAATATACTAATTTAGTCGTTTTACAACACTGTCACCTTCCTAAAATGATGGCCTAAGCCATTTAAAAAATTCACAACCTTTTTATTTTGCCAAAAGATTATTTGTGGAAAAAAAAAATACTCTTGGCAAAAAAAAAAAAAGACTGCTGATTTGATTTTTCTTTGCTCCTCCAGTGGGGTGTAATTATCGCCCTTCCTCTGATCTGTCAGTCATCCACTTCTATCTGCTACCATCCGGTTTAATCTTACAAATGCAGTCACATTTAGCACACACGCTGGTTATGCAACCATTGTGTGGCTGCTCTGTGGCGAATCTTTGTCCCATTGTGTGTAATGGTAATGCTGATATGCCAGTGTCCTGTTTCTCAGACCAGACCTTCGCCAGAAAGAGACAAAGATGGAGTGTGTGTTAGTGCAAAGCTTTGATAATCAATTCTTTTTAAGTTTTCTACTATCTCCACACATGCACACACATTTTCCACTTCATAATTATGCACTAACACACATTGAGTTTTGTGGCTGAACATGACAGAAATGAGTAAAAGCTCAGAAGATATCTGTACTTTTTTAAACCACCGTAATTGTAAATCAAGAAGCAGCCATCCCCTGACAGGCTAATTCGAACTTAGTGGTTCTGTTCTCCCTGCATGCGACTCTCTGGATTTTATGCCTGGTTGGTTCATGTGTCTGTGTAATGGAATCAAATCTGATTTCTGCTGCGCTTCCTCTCGATCTCTCTGATTCTCATCTATTGTCATTTCCAGTGAGACAAGCCGTAACTCCGCTTTCTCTTTGGGAAATCTTTTGTCCCAGTCCATCAAACTCAAACCAGGAAAAACCCAATTCAGTTGAATCAACCTGAATATCTTCCTCAAGAGAACAGAATAAGTTTATTTTTCCCTCTAAACTTCTTTCTTGTTTTGACTGCTTGAACATTTTTTTTTAATTTGGCGCTGCTTCATGTTGACGGTTCATTTTAATACTTGCATATTCACAGTTTTTGCATTGTCTTCTGCTTTGACTGTGTTTGTTATTGATTCCATATCATCGTATTTCACCATCCTGCTTTCATATGGCTGGGATTTTTTTTTCTCTCTTATCTGATTTCCTTAGTTTACTCAACCCTGTCCTGCCTTGCCCTGTGTGTTATGGCTAGATGAACCGCAGATCAGATGAGATTGGAGGGAGGAGAGGAGAGTCCTTACTGCTGAGATTCTTCTTCTGTGACAGAGAAATTAGGTCATTTTTTTATTGCCAAGTTCTCTGCTGACTGTCATTTGTTTGCTTCCCTCCTTGTCATCATCTGAACCATCCGGTTCTTTTCCTGCTTCCACAAGTTCAGTTATTTTTGTCTCTTTTCAACCTTGTACAAAGTCTTTTCTGCCTATGTTTTCCCAACCCTCTCCACCTCTCCTTCCACTATCTTGTCTGCTGTATTGGTTTAGAATCTAGTCGTCGTGAAAGATACGAAGAGATTCTTACAGACGGATCTCCACTGCAGGGACAGACAGCAAAAGGGGGAGGGTCCGTCAGAAGCTGTTGAATATCTTATCAGAGAGCATGTAAGTCAACTCGCTATCTTATCCCCAGTGTAACTGGAGATCTGCAGTGTCAGAAACATGAGAGCAGGGCTCTGGTCACAGTGTGTGGGCTTCCACATTATAAATAATGAAGAGCCCCCAGTACACTTTCAGTGTTGCCTCGGCATATTATTTATGAAAGGCCCAGCTGAACATCAGGAGAGATTGGTTATTTTAAGGACGGTTATTCATGTTGGAATCTGTCCATAAAGGCGACAAGGAAGAAGGAAATGTTTGATTATGATTTTATATCATTATTCATATGTTAAATGATTTTAGACAGGGTGCGACAGGTGTGAGTGTCTACTACTACAACATGTGGAGGAAGGTGTTCTGGTCACAAGGATGATTTTCTTCAACAGGGCAAGAGAAGCTGTCAGAGTTGATGGAGAGATCGATGAAAGCTCAGCAATTCTAGAAAAAAGAAAAACTACTAGAGGCTGCAAATGTCTCTTAGGTGGATGTTGAAATTGTTTAGATCAAGGCAAATTATGTTTTAAAATAACCCAGATAGACCAGACCCAAATCCAGTAGAGAATCTATGGGAAATGACCTTCAATGTGGGATAAGTGTCTCTCTTCTGGACCTGCAGTCATGTTCCTCTTTACAAGAGGAGTAAAGAGGACAATAATAATAATAAAACAATGTATTTTAAAGCCCCCAAACTCTTAACCTCTAAAACGGTTCCTTTTCTAGACCGAGAAAAATAAACAGTTTCTGCCGTTTCAGCATCTTGTAGACACTCTGTGAATTTGAGAGAGCTGTGACACATTTCAGGAAAAGCATTTGACATGCTGAGTCAGCATTTTGTGTCAAAGCTTGTTGAGCTGTTTAATTGTCATGGTAAAGTCTAGTTTTCTTATCCGTATATTCCACTGAGTTTATTCTTAGTGCGCTACTCATAGAAAATCAGAGCAGGTTTAGAAAACTACAAAGTCTAGTTTGCAGGAAGGATCCCTCAGTCAGGTTCCCGTCACAGACTTCTTGTGTTTTGTGTCTTATCATAAAATAAAGTGGATTAAAATATAAGAGCTTAGAGGAGTAAATGTTTTTTATTTACATGCATTCAATGTTTTAAAGGAATATCACCAATGGATCAATGTTTAGAGAAGTTAGCTGTTTTGTTTTCAAGTGAAATATATTTGTGCTTTTATTTTTGTTAAAGGTCATTTGATGACAGCTGTGTTACCTAAACAAGTACATTAATGTCTCTAGGAGCTCATCCAACAGCGGTTTTCCATTTGTTGCCGAGCCGAGAGTCCGACCCGACAGCTCCGACACGAATGCTGCCAGAATCGATGGCTCCATTGTCAGGGGGTCCTATTGATCAGTTCGGGGCCGCTAATAGCCCGTTTGCCCCCTAACAAACTGGTATCCGAGTGGGTTTGAGAGAACGGGCGAGGGTGAGGACACCCCAGCAGGAGATGGAAACTTAAGTGGTTGGAAATGGGCTTTCAGTAGGAGGATGAGGTGGTGAAAAAGAAATAGCAGGTGGAGACCAATGACGAGATGGAGAACCAGACAAAAAAGTCCCTGTGCTGATTTAACTGCTGTTCGTCAGATCATGGCTGTTTGTGATGACGAAGGAGATTTATTTTAACTTCATGTTTCCATTATAATCTATACAGCTGTTTGTCATTCCCTGCTGCTCGACCCTCTCCACCTGTCTCGCCATTCTTCCTTTTGTTGTTGCTGATCATCTCCAGAGAGCGAGACTGACAGGGAGGGAGGGAGAGACAGAGAGTAGCCTGTTTCTATGGAAACGTGCTGAGCCAGATAAGCTTGGTTACTTGCACTGCAGAGTCTGCGCTGTGTGTTTGCATGATGAAGGTTTTTGCCTCTTGAGAGAAGGAATGATGATTGGTTAGAGTCTGATTCACTGGGCAGAACAGATGCTTGGGTGAACAGACTGCGTGTGTGTGTGGGGGTGTGGGGGGTGTGTGTGTGTGTGTGTGTCAGCGTCTCTGTAGTCCTTACCTCCACCTCAGCGATGTAAGTCTGCGCTCTTATCAGTGGTCCTGCAGTGATTAGGATCACCATGGGATTGATCAGCATTGCCATAGCAATGACGTCTTCTCCAAGACCAGGAGAAGAATAACACAACTTAGGTTTCCCAGTATGGCTTGCTTTCCTGTTAGAAACACTTACATTAAAATGAAAACTAAAGTGGCACTTCTTCATCACAGATCAGGTAGAGCAAGCTTTTAGCTGTCATAAATCATATAATGAAACATCACCTATCAGAACATTGAGGCTGCTTTCCAGTCTTTTGTTTTTTTTTTTTTGTTAAACCTTCTTGTACAATTTAGGGCTTATTCCAATTTCTCATAAACAGTTAAAAAGGTAGAAAAAAGGAAGAAAGACAACATCGAAAATATGTGTTTATACCTTTTACTTTAGTAGCTATTAATTGTTTATGTTAGTAGCAAAGAAGGCATTATGACACTTCTATGGGGGAGCAGTTGTTTTAAAGTGATCACCTTTCCAATTTTGTATCTTTTGTATCTTTATAGTAAAACAAACCCTGTTTTTACAAGGGTTTAGCATCATATATTTTGTCGTTACCTTGGTTACTGTGGCCAGCATTACATAAACAGTAGCTTTTATCTGTATTCCCTCCTGAATGTAGATCCTCTTCACATCTGACCTTCCCAGAAATGGAAAGCTCTGAGCAGCTTTGTTGTTCTCTGCCCAGCATTCCTCTGCTGAAAGTATCGCCGTCTCATTCCCTCAACAAATATAAAAATACATTTTTATTTTTTATTTTTTTAAATAGCTTCTTACTTCTTTGGACGTCATCTGACTTTATATTTAAAAATCTCACTGATGTGGCAAATGGCCAACTTTAAGCTTCACCCTGCAGTAAGAACTTCCACACTGAAGAGTGTTGATGACATCCTTCTATATGGTGTGTTAAGATGTTTCAGCTTTTGGCTTGCTGGTCAACTGTTAATAATTATTAACACCAATAATGGTCGTTGTTAATAATGCAAAAAATCTGCCTATTCTGATTGTCACACTTTCTGTTTGCACGGTTAGAGAGACAAGCAGAAAGGAGGGGAACATAAATAGTTAATTATTGACGATACCTTCACTTTTATAAGTCTGAGAAATCTCATTTGTCTGTTTTCTTAAGCATTGAGGTTGGGGATTTTTTCCCCCTAATTTCGACCTTTAAAATTGTACTTTTGGAGCCCGATAAATATCAGTTTTTTGTATCAAATCAATATTATTAACAGAGTAGCAGCCTCTTTGCTGCTGTTTCTCTCAGTCCTTGTTGCTTCTGATCAATTTTATTCTTAACAGAATCGAAGAGGCGCAACATATTGCTAATGAGAATGTCATTCTGTCTCTGCTGCAGAACTCCCAGAAGAAAAGAGGAGCACGGTCCAGCAACAAACCGGACAAGAAGCCTGCTCCACAGGTAAGGCTTCAACTGGGACAGGGGAAAAACACACTCACTGCTTGGAGAGTGCTTCGAATAATCGATAAGAGAAACACATCGCTGTCTTGGGAGCCAAAGCCACTTAAACCTGCAAAGACATGGACATTGATCCAGCATGCATCCATACACACCACAGAAAGGAAAGTGACCAAGAAGTAAATTAGTTTTTACAAAGGTATTGCTGGTGTTTCTTCTCTGCCACTCATTATATTCTAATTAAAAAGTTTTACATCAATGTTTTCACTTCAGAAATGTAAAGAATGGCTAATTTTTGGTCTTACGATGCCTTGTATTGGGTTATTCATAACCACAAATCACAACTGCCAATCAGAGCACATGGTTTATAAATGTGTTTCTGTTCAAGAAGTGATGATTGTCCACAAATGTCATCCTCATTGATAAATTGCTTCAGAGTTCCTCCATGTCTTCTGCCTTTCTATTTCTGATTGTTCTTTTGTCGTGCAGGTGTGCTAATTACAAAATCTTCATTCGCTTTGGCTGTACAGATAAAGCTTTCAACACAGGATTTAATCTCCATTTGCTCTATATTCAGCCTCCCTTGTCAGCATCACTGAAGTCACACTTCAGTAGTCGCAAACACTACCAAAAGAGATCATGTCCCTCTTTGTAACATCCCAGGATGCACTAGCTATTGTCGTCAGGTCAGAAAGGTACACATGTACGAGGTGAACACCCAGCAGAATGAAATGTGTTGAGTGTTTGCAGGTATTTCTTTTCACCAATGTCTCTTCTGTGCCGCTAAGACGTGCCTTGGCTTCCTATTTCAAACCACATACCATAAATGGCTGTAAATTCAGCTGCCCTCGCTTCGTTTAATGTGGTTGGAACCGCTCCACGGGCTGTAAAACAAACACAGCCACAGAGCTGCTGCTGGGGAATGTGTGCACTCGGTCACCTGAGGTCAGCTGCAGCAAGAGCAGCAGGGTTTGAGATGAGAGAAAGATGCATTCAGGTTAAAAATTTTAAGTTTTTTTCCTTTAAAACAAGAAAGCTGAACTAGAAGTTTCCTCGACAATTTGCGAGCACATTTATGTTCCTCTTGCCGTCAAAGTAGCAAATAGTCTCTGCAGATGATAGATGACGTCTGAGACAAACCACTAATGAGTGTGTTTGCTGATGTTTTCCCCTAAGAGCTTTTTATTCTTGTAATTCAAGCAAAATTCAAACGCAGCGGGACTCTGACCTCACCATTTAGTGGCTTCGGTCCACATGTCTGTCAGACAGCTCTTTGGAAATGTCTTTCTTTAAAGTTTACAGAGTTTGTTGGAGAGGCTTCTGCTCTCGTCCAAGATGACGTGAAAACTCTGGCGCGCTTTGAAAAATGCTAAAATTCATACATTTCAGGACTTCATTTTGCTAGTTTTAAATGCTACAGACTCAAAGAGGAGCAATCTTGTGCTTGAAGGGATCAGACTGGTCAGCTTGTTTTTGTGCCGTGCTTTGTGTGTATCTGTGCTGTCAGGTTGTCTGTTCCTCCCCATCTAACAAACTGCATGAAGGGCCTTTCTCTATACATGCAGCTCCTTTCTCTGTAAAATGGTAAACACTCTGGTTTGATGAGTAACTGGCTGTGATGTTCCATGGGCATTAAATTATACAGATAAGTGTGTAATCATTATTATTATTATTTTTTTAATGGATGTAGTTTCCATGGCACCACAAGCACAAATGATTCAAGCGATACGTTTTGGTAAATGATGTGGTGGTTTTACATTTTTACACAACCATGAATCAAAAACAGAAATTGTTGGGAGTTGCTATCAGGGGTGTAGCATCTTCGCCGTTGTCACCTCAGTGTTTTTCTTCCCTCTGTCATGTAACTCCAGGAAGACAATTCAGACCTGAAGTGTCAGCTCCACTTTGCCAAAGAGGAGTCGGCCCTGATGTGCAAGAAGCTGACCAAGTTGGTGAAGGACAGCGAGGCCATGAAGGAAGAGCTGGCCCAGTACAGGTCTCTATACGGAGACATCAACAGCTCGCTCACCGTGGAGGAGGTGAGAGGAGGACGGACCACTAGGACTCAAAGGCTGCTAACTGCACGACGCGAGTAGTAAATAGTTGTAAACTCAGCCTAGAGAAGTATGGAATTTAATATCCGTGTTTCCCATGTCTGAGTATGGAGACAGAAAATAAGGATGTTGAAAAATATTAGATTTTCCTGACTTTATTTATTCAAATGTCTGAATGCCCGTTCATCTTTCCTTCCTTCATTGTTTATTGCTTTTCTTATGTCCTCTTTTCTTCCTTCCCTCCTAGACTTTTCTGTTTCCTTCCCTATTTTTCTTTCTTTGTTGTGACCTTGCTTTCTTCTTTCTTTCCTTCCTTCCTTTCTACTCTTGTGACTTTTCTTCCTTCCCTTTTGCACATCCATCTTTCCCTGCTTTCCTCTTTCCTTTTGTTTTGCCTCCCATGATAACAATTTTCTGTTATTGGGTCCTGGCCCCCACCCATCCATCTATCCATCCATCCATCCATCCATCCATCCATCCATCCATCCATCCATCCATCCATCCATCCATCCTGACAACAAAGAAAAATTGCATCTGGAAAAGTTTGGTATTATAAATGTGCGGGAACTCCATAAACAATGTTACGGCTTTGCTGCCTGTTTTGTACAAGTTGTGGTCTGGTAAACAGTCTCATTACAGCATTAGTGTATTATAGTGGTAAACTACTGCATTTCTTTTCTTCCAACAAAACATTCAAAAGGCCTATATACTCATTATATGTCGGTGGGCGTGCCTGAGAAAAACCCTTAAAGGGAAAGTAGAATTGCTTTAAAAACCACCACAGCACTATAAAGCTAAACTCAAACTTTTTGTATTTTATTAAAGAGATTTTTTTTCTTAACAACTCAGTAGAATTTTAATCGCATATATTAACTTTTTATTTTCCTTAAAAACTTTGAAAGTGTCTGAATAGGCAATATGGTTAATTAACAACATTTACCAAGACAAAGCAGGCATAAAAAACAGATAAGTTAAAAAAAAAAAGCACTTAAAACAGTACAAGCAAACAGACTTAACTAAACATTTTCAGGCAAACATGTGTCGAGATGCTTGAGGTCACTGTTTGCCCTGTTTGACTCGTCTCAGGTTGCCGACTCTCCACACACTCGCGAAGCAGAGGTCAGAGTTCACCTAAAGCTAGTAGAGGAGGAGGCCAACCTGCTGAGTCGACGCATCGTGGAGCTGGAGGTGGAGAACAGGGGAGTCCGAGCTGAAATGGACGAAATGAAAGGCTCACAAGGTGGTTATTCCTATTAGTTGTTTATTTTATCTTATTTCCTTTGATTAAAAAGTAAAAAAAAAAAAAAAAACCCTGAAAAATAAATAAGATGACATATAGTCATGTCACTTGCACCTAATATTGGACCTCTCACGTACTGTATACACATCAACATTAGATAAAACTTAAACTTCACATTCTATTCATTGACTGTGCAATTATTTACTCATTATTAACAATTAAGATAGGATTTTCTTTCCCCTTTTTTGCCCTTTTTGCCATCCTATACTTCTTTACTGTTCACCTGAGGTGCCGGGACATGTTTCAGAACAGTTAATAAAAATCTGTCAGCCAGCTCTTTCCTCATGTGAAAATATTTATGATATCTATTTAAATCTCTTTCAGAATTTTGTCGACATTTTTTTTTTGTTTTCCCAAGTTTTTTTTTCTGAATGAAATGACTGTCTTTACTCCTAGATGGCCACCAAGAACTTTCCAGCGTTGGTCCAGGGGCCGGGCTTGGAGGGGCCATGGCGCTTGGTGGAGGCGCCTCGTCCGAAAACGTCATGGAGCTCCAGAGGCACCTACAGTTTGTGGAGGAGGAGGCCGAGCTACTGAGGAGGTCTCTGATCGAGATGGAGGAGCAAAACAAACTGCTGATGAATGAGATCAACCGCTACAAATCCGAACTCCCGCCGGCGACGTCCGCGCTGTCCGCCGAGTCGCTGATGTCTCTGACGGACGGGCTGCTGAACGACAGCCATTCGGTCCAGGACGGGGCCGTGCTCATCAGCACCGACACGCCGACCCCTGAGGAGGAGCTGAGGCTGGCGAGGCTTCAGGTGGGAGAGCTGAGCGGGAAAGTGAAGAAACTGCAGTACGAGAACCGTGTGCTGCTGTCCAACCTGCAGCGCTGCGATCTCGCCTCGTATCACTCTCCTTCTTCCTCGTCCTCCTCCTCGTTGAGGCTGGCTTTGGAGACAGATGCAGAAGCAGGAGACTCAGCTGAGTGCCTCCCTCTCAGGTATGTGTAGATATTGTTTTCCAATGCTTCTTTCAGCACACTGTTATTGAGGGACTACTGTCTCTCTCAGCTCAAATCAGTTGGTATAGCGCATTTCAGCAGCAAGGCAGCTCAAAGTGCTATGCACCATACAAACAAGGTCGATAAATTACGAAACAAGCAATAAACATTAGATTTTATCAAATGTCATCGTCAAAATCACCATCATCAAATTGTTGATCAATGTTCTACATACTACTCATCAAAGACAACTCTACGAGTTTTTAGCCTTGACCTGCAGGAACTCAGTGTTTCAGCTGTTTCATTGATGCACTTTATTCAAAAAGGAACAATCTACAACTCAAACATAAATGTCACCATTTGATGCGTTGTCACAGAGTATTGAAAAAGCCAATTTGCATCTGCCGTACCCTAACAAGTTGCAAAGATTTAGCGGTTTTCTCAAAATCTCTTCCATGTTAGAGGAGCATTGAAGCTGAATGCTGCTTCTCCATGTTTGATTCTGGCTAAGGGAGCAGATGGAAGGACTTTAGAACTGGTGTGATGTGGTCTGGTATCACTATAATAGCATGTGATAATAAGCTTCTAAACTCTTGACACCGGATTTTATCTAAAATTCTGCTGTCAAGGCAAAGTTATTAGTATATATGTTGTAACAAATTGTATCCTCTAGTGGCACTTCCAAACCTTTAACCAGTGACCTGCAACTATGATCTGCACAGTATTATTGGATTATATGTTTTTGTTTACATCAGAGATTCAGCTGAGAATCAGCAGCCAAAATGTTTTGTCCGGATATTTGTCAGTAAGATCACATCAGTTAAGATTTGTGGAAAATCAGACTAAAATCCATGCAAAAGCTGAACGTAAACAACCGTTTTGAAGATGTAGTGTGCATCTCATCAATGTCATTTGGTTCAGTTGTCACATTTAACAGCATTATCAGCATGCTGAAACAAAACTACAAATTATCTCTTTAGTTTTAGTCACTTTTTTTTATTTATTTTACATTTCCTTCGATACCCAAATCTTCTTCCGTAACGACTACATAGCCGATAAAAGAGGTCCCTCTTGTTTCTTTATCAGCCCGCCTCATCGCAAAGAGCCAGTAGGTGGTGAGAACGACGCCATGGAGATGGACGAACAGAAAAAGAAGATCGAGGACAACGCTGAGGCAACGACTCCGCTCTCTGGGTGCCTGGGGCAGAAGGAACGTGATGCCTTGTTGGCCATGAGGGACCAGGCTCGTTTGGTTTCCACTGCCATACAGCTGCTGACCTCCCCCGAGTCCAACTGCCTGTCCTCCTCTTCCTCCTCCTCTCCTTCGCTGTATCACAAGGTCTGCAGCAATGAGGCAGCAGAGCCATGCAACCTGGAGAAACCTCAGCCTCACTGCCAGGTACGCGCCCTCGGTTTGGTCTGTTTCTGAAAGTGTCACATGAAATTTTATAATCTTTAAATCTATTTGCGATGATAGAAAAAACATTTTCATTATTACACTACTTGATCCCCTCTATCTCCGTCGGTTTTGACAAACCGTGTGACGAAGGTTGCGCTTTCCGCTCTTCAGATCTCGGAGCTTTCCGATTTGGCGGATCGTCCTCTGGTTGGTGCTCTGACCAGCAGGCTTCAGGCCCTGCACACCCAGCTGCTGGCCTTTGTAGAGCAGGTGGACGGCTTGGGTAAACTTCCATCTGGGGGGAGAGACGCTCAGGTGGAAGGGGCGTCCCCTCCAGCGTCACCCTGCGCTTCCATCCCCTGCTCCGGAGACGGCCAGGATCAAGAAAACAAAGTCGAGCACAAGGTAAAAATACATGAAGCACAGTCCTCTCCTTCACTCCTTACCACTGTTTTGCTTTGATTCATTGAATTTTAAGATAATTCTATTTCTCAAGTATGTTTTTTTTTTTTTAAGTTTCATTCTTGTTGGTCTGTTGTTGTTCTAGTGCCTAAGCATTATTTTGGCCGACATCTCTCTCAGTCCCATTCCACCATGCTTTCTTTTTGGGTTTCTTTGCACAGTGCAAAAATTCATTTACACAGCATCCTCAAATCTGCAGCAACATCTTGGCCATATCAGCCGTTTAACTGGAGTTGCTGTTAGTCACAATTTTCAGTGCTCATTATGCATAGGCCGGAAAACTGTGGGACGCATTCCGGTCTCTGCAGAGTCCGTGTATTAAGTCAGATTTGAGCTGCTGGCGTAAAAACAAAACAAAAAAAAGCTAAGCAAAAAAAAAAAAAACCCTGCATGTCCTCTGCATGCTGTTTTAATGCCTCCTAACATGTGTTTAAATGCTGCTTGGAGCCTCAAATGGAGCCAGTTGCCTGGACATAGAGAGGTTATCAAATATTGTTCGTTCATGTCAACAAAACGACAGCCAGTTTACTGTGTCCATTCGTATTATACTTGGTAGGTCTATCTATATTTGAGTTTGGCATCGTGAATTTTAGTTGGTTCATGTGCTGATTCTTGTTTCTTTCGTGTCATGACAACTGGATGATTTGATTGTGGGTCTGCAAACGCAATTTACAAGAAATAGTTAGAGAGTCTGAAATATCAAGAAGGGATCAGAGGGAACTTTAGAACATTTGATAGTTTTTTTTATTATTATCTTCTGGCTCGATTTGGAACTTGCACAGCTGTTTGAAAAACGTAAAGGCAAGTTGGAATTATTTCAGATTTATGTTGCTGTTTTGGTGTGGATTATTTTATTATTTAAAGTGACATATTACTGTAAAATTCAATAAATGAGCCAAAAAAGTACAATAAAACTCAATGGAGAATTTGAATTAACTTCAACTGTTCTGTTTACACGACTTTACAGATGGACGTCATTTTTTTCTTAGACTTCACCAAGGGGGAATTTGGTTTGATAAAATGGAATAATCTACTGAACTTTCTAAGTAAAGTTAGATAATGGCATTTAAATTCCAAAAGTTTTCATAAAGCTGAAGACGGAGACTTTTACAACTTGATAAACTGATTCAATAGCAAAAGAGTTATGCATTGTAAAATCATTTTCTCTTCTGATCTGGTCTAGTTTATTGTTTTTTAAGAAGGTGTGATTAAATGATCAGCAGATTCAAGTGACGATACTCCATTAGAGGCCAGTTCCAACCCCTCCTATCTTTCCTCCCCTGTCCTCCCTCTCTTGTCCCTCCTTCTGTCTGCATGGGCTCCATATCCAATCGATTTCTGCTCTTGGCTTCCCGCCCCCACTCTCACCTTTCACACCACCTTTTTTGCCACCACTCACGCATGCTCATTTCCATTCCTTCCTTCATCACCTTGCTTGTCTCTGACCTCTCCTTACGCCCCTCACACCTTTTGTTCCAACTCGTCCCTTTTATTGCTTCATGTCACTCGTTTCTCTCTCTTCTTCTGCACCTTATTGCTCCCTCCGCCCTTCGCTCTGACCTTTCATCCTAACTGCCTTACTCCTTCTCTTTCCCGTTCCATTTCTTCTTTTCTTCTCCTTCTTTCCGTCCGTCCCCCTTCGTTATCGCTCATTCCCATTTTAACCCTGTATTGCCATCTGTTGCACTACTCTGTGTTCTCTTCCATTAAAAATGTTCCCTCCTTGCCCCTCAGCCATTCATTCTACCCTCCATTGTCCTTTTCTTTCTTTTCTCCACACTTTCATATTCCTCTTTGACCAAGCTCTTCTTCCTCTACATCCTTTTCTTTGTCTTGTGAGGCCCATAAGTTTTTTCTCCCCTAGTTTTCTTGATGTCTCATTGATGGACACCATTTTGGTTGTATTGTTTTTTCTTATTGTTGACATGTTTTCTGTCATCTTCAATATTTTTTTCCTTCACAAAATGTCTCCTCCCCCATTTCTACGTTTTTTTTTTTTCTATGATTTTTTTGTTTGTGTGTTTTTTTTCGTCTTCTTCTTCTTCTTCTTCTTCATTAACTTGCCCATGCATGCAGCAGCCTGATTATAGGGACCAATCAAATCCAGATGAGAAAGATGACACTTACCAGAGCAGCCAATCCATCAGCAACGACACGCAAAATCGGGCAGCTGGACAAATGGAACAGGAGAAGGAGGCGGATCGTTCCACGGTACGCTCGATCATGAACAACATGACAGCAAACAACTCATACTGGAGACCCAATATGTCCGCCTCAGTGCATCTCTTGGCTGAAAGCCAACACCATTTTTAACCAGACAGCAACGGAGGTCACACCAAAAACCTAAACATAATACTTTGAGCGGTGTAATAATACTTTAGCCAAACAAAACAAAAGAAAGTGCACCCCCTTTAAATTCTAGGCACTTGCATGCTTTACATATTTTGTACTTATCTAGGATTTCTGAGGTGTACTTAATTTATATTTTTACTTTCACAAGATAAGATCATTCATAAGCCTAGAACAGAAAGAGGCTGCACTATAATGTCGCTTTACAATGACTCCACTTTACATTGGGATTCATAAAATACAGTAGCTACATATTCAAGCAACTATAAACTGACAGTTCTGTTTGTGTGAGCAGTCATCAGAGAGCTGAAAATTATCGGCTCCATACGCAAAACCGGGCTGGTATTAGTTACCCATGTTTATCTACATGTTGTCGCCATTTATATATGTGATTCTGGAGGCGGGCCATGTAGTATTTGCATGTGACACTGATAATGGTGCAGTGCAGGATTGTGGGATGTCTAAGCAGAGAAGCAGAGTGCGGTTGCTTTCTTTACAGTGCTGAAATATAATGCTTTTAAAGTCATAGTTTGAAGTTATAGAACTAAACAGATTTAGTTCTATAACTTAACTTTTTTTTTTTTTCACTTTTTTTTTTTTTTTTTATTCAGAAAAGTATTAGATTTTGTCAGGTTGACCTGCATTTTCAAAAAGTAGTCGGTATAGAGCTGACCAGCGATTTGGTTCCCAGTTGTACCTGAATGCACCATAGAAAGATGACTGTTGGGAAAACCGCTGTCATTGGATGGACTCCTGTTGTGCATGTGTGCCATTAGAAAGACTCACATTGCATTCGGAGCTGGTGGAATGCAACAGGCAGCTGGATTTGACCTTAAGTCTGGTTTCTTGGTACCAACCATCCACAGATCATTGATACAGATGCACCAGTGCCCATTATAATTAATTGTATTGGAAGCTGAGATCTCTGAAATGTTTTGGCTTCATTTTCTATGGTTGTTCGTATCCTTCCTTCACCATTGATCAAAGTTTATTCCTGAAGCAACCTCTCTGCTGCTGTTTTACCAGTTTCACTATGAAGCACCATGTATGTGAGAAGCTAATATTTACAATTTCACTAGAAAGTACAATTATAACCCAAAACAAAAAGGACCTCACCTGAGGATGCTTTTTTTAAGGATTTAAGATCAATTACAATAACTACAATTTCAAATCTGACTATGATTTAGAGCTCCATAAGCATTTCATAGAAATAATTGATAACCATATAAACTAATTATTCAAAGCCGTTTCAATGCTACAGCAGCAAATGGGTGAGCTAGCTGGAAGATTTGGGTGAGATGCCGCTCTGTGTTGGACAAACTTTATTAGCACAGCTTCACAAACAAAATAAACAGCTACGACACTGTCCAGCAGTGGCACCAACAGTAGGAATAGACCGTTGTTTGCTTGACCTTTTTATGCTGTGGTTCCATGGCATCCGGGGCTTCATGCATCTGCATCTTTATCCACGAGTATGAGGGAGAATAGGTCAGGGAACACCAAAATAAACCGAGAGAGGCAGATAAGTGGAGGTCAATGATAAACAGATGATGGCAAAAACCCAGAAATTGGTATTTAGTGCTGAGCTTCAGGGTCAACTTACAAAAGTAAATCTGGTCTGTCCATCTGTTCAACAGGTTTTAGTGTGACAGCACAGATGTATTCTTCCACTCAGTTTTTCCCCCTGAAACCTTCAGCTTTAGTTTATGTTTGAGTTTGCAGATGAATGGATGAATATGTATATAAATTCATATTCTTTCATAGTCATATTCATTAGAATTACTGGATTTGGACTCTATTTCTTTATGTAAATGCCTAGTTTGTGAATGAAATTAATATTGTATCAATTAGTTCTTCATTTTTTTATATACTTCTTTGCACCAGAGTCATTTTGTAACAGATAAAGTCATTTCTCTTGGTGTTAGCGGGAAGTTGCTCTTGGTTGGGTGTGATGGAGGCAGAGAGCAAGTCCAGGTGAGGGTAAAAAAGGACATTCATGGTACAGTGGAGGGTCGATGGATTGCACTCACTCAGCAGCTAAATGAGCCATGGGAGAGTGCATGAGTATAGGTGTAGGAGGTTTGTGAAGACTTACAGTGGACTTGTACAGCTCAGAGTTGATTTAAAGGTGTTGTGGCAAATCTCTTTTCTTTTATCCAAAGGGTCCATTTTTGTCATTTTCTTGTAAATCCTCCTTAGTCACTTCTTCTTCAGTTATTTGCTCTTTCCACATGTTTACTTATTAGTTCCCCTCTGTTATAATTGTCATCTCTCACTTCCTTTTTTCTCCAGTCTGTCCAGCTCAGTGACCTGCAGGCACAGCTGTCCACAGAAAAGGAGTCAGCCAGAGGAACTCTGGAGGAGCTGGAGAGAGAAAGGCAGAACCACAAAGGAATCAGCCTGAGACTCTCACAGGTCAGTTTAACGGAGGAGTAAACAATAATAGTAAGTTTGCCCCAAAAATCTAGTTTTGTTGGATGTGTTTGTGTTCTACGGCTTGAACTCTTTTTCTGTTTTATTATTTCCAAAGTGAATCTCAACGTTTTCAGGGTTTACTCTCAAGAATAAGCAGGACCTCAGGTGCTTTCTGTGCCCTTCTTTGTTTCTTTAATTTTTTGGTCAGTAACTGCAGTTTTTTGTAAAAGGGTTGAACTGTTTACATTTTATTTCATTTTGTGGCTAAGATCAATGTCTCTACTAGCTTTTGCTCTGAACTTGAGCAACTTGCCTGTTTCCACTGATGTAAATCCTCCCCACAGGATGATTCTGCCATCATAACTATTCACAGAAGGTGTGTTGAGGGATGCACAGTGTTTGGGTTCAGCTACATATATGGTTTTGCACAAAGGCCAAAAAGTTAAATTTTGATGTGATACAACTTGTTGTGTCGTCCGCTCTGGCTTGTAGCAAACTGAAACCGGGACTTTTGTTGATTTCTTCTGGCTAATCTTCTATATTGACCAGATTTGTGGATTGCTCGACAGTGATAGTGATGCATCAGCCTTGAACCTTCTCTGACTGACTACGTTCCCCTCTCAGCTCCAGGAGGAGCACCAGAAGGCCCTGCTCAGACGGGACTTCCAGCTCCAGAGTCTGGGCCTGCAGGCTCGACTTCAACAGAAGCTGTGGGGTCAGGAGAGATCTCTGCTCGTTCAAGAGTCCCAGCACCTGAAACAGGCTCTGTTGCTGCTGAGTCTGAAACTACGCTGCTTCCTCAAACAGTGGAGGCTGGGTTGCAAGAAGGATGCAGAGGGGAAAGATGTTTTGGAGGTATGAGTGGATGGAATGCAGACACATTAATTAAAGCTGCAATATGTAACTTTTACTTAAATTTTTTTTTTTTCACGTATCTGTTAAAACTGTATCAGACAGCTAATCTAAATAAATAAAAATAAAATAAAGAGCTCCTCTGCCTTCCTTTATGGTCCTGCTGTCACAAGCACCGCTCTGTCAGGAACAACCAATCAGAGCCAGGAGGAGGGCCTTAGCGCTGTCAGTCACTTTTGTCAATGTTCTGCTCACATCCTCTCTCTTGCTCTAATGGGCCTCTGATAATGGCAGATAAACAGATTTTTTGGGACAGTAAGTTGTCTCTCCACCATTAGCATATTTGGCAACGCATACACAAGCATGATAGTGCACAGACTGTCCTCCTGGCTCTGATTGGCTGTTTTTGACATGGACTGATATGTTTTAGCAGATGCCAATAGTAGCACTGGGAGGACGTGGAGGAACTTTATTTTTTTTCACTGATTACCTGTCTCGCACCATATTGCCATGTTGTCATTAACAAATTTGTAGAAAAAATATGCAAAAGTTACATATTGCAGCTTTAAGACTTTATTTCCATTTGTCCAAGTTGCAATTTCATTGTTTTATTCTGTTTTACAAGAACTGATGGTTTCTGCATTATTTATTCACATAATAGATCAAAAGTGTTTGCTGTGTTTTTCACAAGATAAAACTAAAACAAGATATAAAACACCAGTCCCTAAAAAAATAGGCTCTAAAACATTTCATTTATTACGTGTAGCTATGAAATAGGAAATATTTTGGATATTTTTTTTGGTTGAGGAACTATTGGAAAGAGGAGCTGATGACGCTGCACTTTGATTGGCTCCTTAGATGAACAGCCTGAAGGATTTGTACCTGCTGCTGGAGGAGGAGAGCCAGGGAGATAAGAGAGCCTCTGCAGACGAACAGCCTCTCAGCCCGACTATAAAGGCAAGCAGACCAGCACACACAAAAGAATGTATAGAACATGCATTGACCTAAGTTTTGAACAGCTTCTTACGTGTTGCTCTCACAGTGACATGTGTGCATGACTAAAACCTTACTAGATATGTTTGTGTGTTGTTACAGTCTAGTGCTGTGAGCAGCACTTTGGCAGACCTAAAGGTTGCTCTGCAGGACCTGAGTGCAGAGTTGAGACAAGAAAGACAAGGCTCCCAGGAACTTACTCAGCAGTTCGCAAAGGCCAAAGCATCATGGGAGGTGGAGAGAACCGAACTAAAGAGCCTTATCATGCAGGTAACAGAACAGCAGAACAGAGCTGCTGTAGAAATGTCTGAAAAAAAAAAATCACCAAGTTTGAGAAACACAATTTACTGATATCTTGATGAGCAATGCTTGTGTGAACAGAAAAGAGCTGGAGAGAATCTTAGATTGTTGAAGTTCAGGGGGGGGGTTTACAAGCCATGTTTTAATTTGGTTGCATGAAAAATTTAAATTTTAGAATTTGCACAAGTGTAAATTGGACTGATTCACGGCCCCCTGTGAATCAGTCCAGCTCTACAATTTTGATTGCAGGGCCGAACATTGAGAGCAGACTTTTTTTATTTCAGGAAATAAAACTGCATTTTTGATTGAGGTGATAGGATGGGGTATAGAAACATAAAATAAGAAACGTGATTTTTATTGATAGTACTAAACCAGCTCTACCATATCTCCATATCCCCAAAACAAAACATAGTGCCTTTTTGCTGACTTTTACAGTTTATTTGTCTGTAAAACCTTTTCCAGCTCCTTTCAGGCTTTGGGACAACATTATACTGGCTCCTCCCCCTCTTGATTGTCTTTGTCTCGTTGTCTGTCTCATAGCAGCAGCTGAAGCTGTAATAGTTTTAATTAACAGCCTCTAGGATAGAACACACCCTGTGTGTAATGGGGTAGTGGAGGAAGGAGAGATAAATTATTGCCCACAGAGAGGCCTATTAAAACAGAGAAATTCTTTCCATTTGTATAAATGTATATATGTTAATTCATATTCTGTCCTGGACATAATCGATATCAAGTTGCAGGTCAGATATGTCGACGGTTTTCTTTAGGAATTGATTATGTGCATTTGCTGCCCTGCATGTGTTCTATTTTATTGTTTTTGTGGGGGTGTGGGTCTCTCTTCTTTGTGCAGTTTCACTTTTAGATAGTGAAGACGTCAAACACAAATAATATTTTGAGTGAAAAGGGTCTCTTAGAAATATTACAACCCCAATGAGAGTTTGATTTTGCATTTTAACCCATCTGTAGGTGGGTTAAAACATGGGTTTTAAGCAATGTCACTCATTGCTTTCAAAGCAATGAGTGACATTGCTTGTGAAAGTCCCCATGACATTATTTACCTGTAAAAAATGTTTACATTGGCCTTCTGTGATTACAAAAAAGACCCAACATCTTTATAAAAAGCCACCTATCACCACATTGTAAGTTAAATATAATTCACTGAAAACTGATGGGAGAAAAAAAAAATCACATATTATTCATGAATACAGTGAGTGATCCCACAGTGGAGAATTTTCTCTGCGTTATCGGGGTTCTCCCAGCACACAAATCTAATAAAGCTCACAAAGACGCACGCCGACCCCGACAGCTGTCGTTAATCATTGGCCCGATCTCGACGAGTCAGGCCTCATTCTAGGATGCCAGATCATTTGTCTCCTGAACGCCAGTCGTAGATGAGAGCCTGAGTTCAGAGAGACGAGACCCTTCTCCCTACCCTGACAGCAACTTCTTTGGTATTAATTATTAAATATAATTTGAATGTTTGAAGGTTTTACAGTAAATTTTGGAAACTGAAACAAAAATAGTTGCACTATTGTGTAAAGGTCTTAAACCTTTACACAATAGGAAATATCGTCGTATCTTTGTACCGTATGTACGAGACAGAAAAAATTTTGACGGAAAATCCGGAGACCGATCGAGACTTCTTTCAAAAATTTTAATCGTCGTAATCTGTAAAGAAGCCGGGGATTTCTTCATCTGTGCAGACCTGAACACCTCTGGCTTTTCCCTGCCATGTGAACTCACGTGGGCGTGTCTGTGTGTGGGTGTTGCTCTCATCTAGATGCCACATTTGGAAGTAATCTTTTCTCTGCCAACAATGCAAATTGTAAAGTGTGCACTGTGTGCATGTATCTGTTTTTCATGTGTGCGTGTGTGTGTGCATGTGTCTGTGTAGCCATACACAAATGGCCGATTACATCAGTGCCAAGACTTCCTGGCAACTCGCCGTGGGTCCTCCAGCTGTTGCTTCATTAAACAAGTCAACCCAATTTCAAACATTGTCCTTTCTGTCAAACAGCCTGACAGGAAATTATCCTCACTGTTCGACCTGACAAACAAACCCAGTCAGAGAGCGTACAAATGATCTCAGGATCCCTGAGTGCTTGCAGGACAAATGCAGCTTTCTTCCAACCTATGAGGGCCTGAAGCCCCCCTTCTGATGCTGCCTTATATTGTTTAATGCAGGTTAATCAGTCATCCTCGCTGACTGTGTTATTGTTACAAACATCCCTGTGATGACAAGCTGAGCAGCTGGAAGCTCTTATTGCTCATTCATCACATCTGTGGCATTAACTTCAATCATGAAGGGAGGAGGACATCTGCTATATTAATTTGGAAATCAAATGCAGTCGCAACATTCTGGTCTGTTTGTTTAATGTGTGATGAAACACATGCAGCTCAACCAGAAACATGCTTACCAATGTGTCCTTGTGGTTCCTTGTAGGGATCTGGAAATACATATTTGTTTTGGTTTTATGTCTTTATTACTAGTGCGCCTCATTAGGGCTGCAACTTCCGATTATTTTAGTGATCCATTGATTATTCGATTATTGTGAAGGTTAACCGGAGAACCGTTTAAATCTTTTTTATACAATATTGGAATATGGATGCATCTGCAGCTAAAATAATACTTCTAACATCAACGTGGGAAAAGCTCAGTCAATCAAGTTTATTTGCTTTATATCACATTTCAGAAACAAAGCAGTTCATCAAAATTATCATTATGCATCAAATATGTTGGTCAATCTTCCATTTATTATGGTTCAAAAGTAACTCTATCCTCAGACCTTTATGCTTGACTCGACTATTTTTTTGATTTACTAACTAACTTTGCTAATTAATATGTAATGTAAAGGCCAGACACACTTTCAGCCTCACAGCATTGTGCTTTTATTAGACCATTAATTACAGTAATACTGTTGTTCTCTATACAGTCCCTCTGTAAAAAGAACATCATCACTGCAAGTTGTTAAATAGGTAACAACTTTATTAATTCATATTATGAGCAGTCACAGCAAAACAGCGCTACTAATATTTTAAAGCAAAGGAGAAACATCTGTCCCTGTGTATATTCCTAGAGAATGGAGAGCTATTTCTTCCAACTGTCAATATTTCCAGGTCCAGCATGCTCCATAGCAGTCAGAGGTTACAAGCTATGATGGATAAAACTTTCCCTTGAAACGTCTGGCTTTCCTGTCGTTTTCTAAAGTCTTGCTTTCTCTCATTCTTCTGCAGCCACAATGAATCACAGACGTGTCTGGGGATGATGTAAAAACTACTTAGTAGCTTCTTAGACCTATATATATTACTAAATGTAGCAAGTTTTCTTATATTAAAAAATTATCTATTCATAAACGTGACAAGTACTTCCTGCTTATTGGTAAAGATTCAGATGCTGCCTTCCTTTCCACAAGCACTTTACTGATTTAGATTTTACCTCCATAAATACAGTTAAAGTTGCTAAACAGTAAGCATCGGGTTTTGACCCAAACACCTCCGTAAACACTTGGCATCCAGTGAAACAGCCTCCCTCTCAGCACCTCTGCAGTAAACCACGTTGAGTTGTGGGGCTCATTAAGCTGTGTTCGTCATTAATAAGAAATACTGCGCGGCTGTAAGAGACGGGAGTTGGGCTCGGTCAGAGTGTGCTTCACTGTGACTGGCTGCCTGACAGTTTCATTAGTACCACATATAGATGCCACCGAGTCAGGCAGCCAGACTGAGGCACAATCAGAGGATTGATGGGTCTGGGAGGTCTGGGTGTATGTGTGTGGGCATTTGAGTTTTCACGTTTTGTCAGGCCGACGTGCCCGTACTGTCAGGCGTGTGCACGGTGAGACACGGACACTGGGAAGAAAATGTAAAACCGCTCATAAATATTTAAGGGGATTCCACCTACAGAATCTGCAACAGTGGAACAGGCGGGAGGGTGAAAAAAGGGGTGATGCAGCTCAAAATAGATAGTGAGGAGTCTGCAGGGATAGGATAGAGTGAAATGGGGTTAAAGAGGAAGAGAGGCGATGATAGGGAAGTCCACAAATACAGAACGAGACATGTTGCTATCCTGAGACTTCCTCTTATGAGTGGGCCCACTTAAATGATTCATTTATGGATCCCAGACAACCATTAACACTGTCTAATTATTAACAAGGCACAGTTTATGTTGATTAATATTGACTAAACTCAGACAAAAGCTGCTGGGTAGAAAGTTACTAACTGCTGACATTCAGAGGCCAAAATCTCTGGAACATCTTGTAATGATTTTTTTTTTTTTTTTGAATGCAACTTTTTTCTCCTGAAAGGGCAACTAAAAATCTTCTTTTTTTTTCCTCAATTATAATCTCCTTACTAACTTTTCCTGGGGAACTCTGTAATTTAAATTATTAAAACCTATAACACTCATAACAATGTGGATTCTCCTATTTTCTATTCAATTTTCCCATCTCCAATATTTCACTCTATAAAGCCGACTAGAGGATTTTTAAGTGCAATTAGGCAACACAAGCCAGTATAAATTATTTTAATCACTAAGCAAATTAAAGTTATTTTTAAGCATATTCCAGTTAAGTCCAATTATGACACATTTCCAATTACCACGGCAAAAATAATAGTGCACATTAGAAGAATAATCATAACTATGTTAAACTAATGGGGCTGAACCTGTAGCTTTGCTGCAAAAGCGAATGAGCAGCGATGAATTAGATGGCTACCGAAGTGTATTTATAATTATTTCTTTAGGTCAAAATTCCCTTTTCTCAATATAACTTTTTCTTACTTAACAATAAATTCATACATTGCTTTTTATTTATTAATTTAAATTGACTTCTAATCTTGTAGTCTTCCATTAACACGTTTTAATTTCAGCATCTCGTGAAGTGTCGTAGCAAAAAGAATGTCAGTCAAGTTTTTTCCATGTTTGGCCAAACATTAATATCTGTGACAAATTACATAAACAGGGAACCTAATTAGATTCTTATAACTTTAGTGGATGACACTGAAATGGGAAGTTCAGATTAAACACTCACATCTTCTTAGACATCAGAATTAAGAAAGATTTTCTTTTTCTTAATAAAAAGAAAATCCCATTACCTTTTTTAAAAAAAAAAAACTCTGACTGAATTTACTGGTTTTCACCTTCCAGTTTGAGACCAAACTCGGGAAAACCACAGCAGCACTGTCCTCCACTGAAACACTGGACCCTCTTGACCTGAAGGTGGCTCTTAAAAAGGAGCGTGAGGAGCACCAGCACCTCCTCGCCGAGTCGTACGCAGCCGTGATGGACTTAACCAAACAGGTAAGCTGATGTCTAAGCATGAAATGAAAACCTATATCTTCTTTGGCGCTCATGCTGCAAACTGTAAACACATAACGAATTCAGAATTTCAATGGACCATTTCAGCTGTTAGAATTGGGCCTGTCGAAACAATAGTGAAAACAGAATCATGTTAATGATGTACAGTGACTTCCAAAAGAACAGGCCTGCTGGGCAACATGGTGGTCGCAGCATCATGCTCAGGGGACGCAGGAAGAGGAAACACAATTGAAGATAGTGGTCATAGTATGGGAAAAAGAAGAAAAAAGAAAAAAAAAAAAAAAAAATGTTTTGAGGCACATGAATATGGATGTACGTCACCTCCATCTGATTTCAACTCATCCTGCTGTTTTTGAATCTCTCTCCATTGGCTTGTCTGACCGTTGATCGGATCAGCTTCAGATCGGAGAGAGGAACTGGAGCAGAGAGAAGCTGGAGCTGCTGGAGAGGTTCAGCCAGGAGAGAACTCAGTGGGAACAGAGGCTGAGAGACGCTGCCACACAACAGGAGAAGGTGCGAAGGGTGGGTCTTTGTAGGTCCATGCGAGTGTGAGAAACATTCTAGACGTCTTGGGTTGAGACTCTGACATTGAAGGATATTCCAGATCGATCATGTTACAAAATTACATTTAATTTCCTCTAAATTTCTTCTTTTAATATGCCTCTTTACCGTAGAAACATCCATGCAGTGTCAGGGCTTTTCCCCATTTAATAAATTAACTCCATTAGTTGATGTTGCACATGTATAGTTCAGACCTCTGGACACGATGCTGTTGGTTCAGGTTGATGCTCTGGGTTTTTGATTTCATCTTTTTGTGGACAGAGGCAGTAACTGCACACATGTTAATGCCATGATATGAGCAGAGATGGGCTGAGTACCCAAAAGTTGTACTTCGGTAAGAGAAGCGCTACTTGAAAACATTTTTACTCAAGTAAAATAAAAACATAAAAAATATAGCTGTCCAAGAAAATTCTTAGGGAAGAGTGGAAAAAAATGTTTGGTAAACTGATCAAAACATCCATCAATTAATATTTCAAAATTACTGCATCAGCTGGACCAAAATATAAAAATAAGTTTAAATTAATTTTTTTTAAAGACAAATAATTTATATAAATAGTAAAATTACAAAATAACAAAATCAGGCAAAAGAAACATCTTTCCAAATTGGTTACATTTAATGTAAAACTGATCAAACTGCTGGTGTCTGATGATTGTTTTTTAAATCAAAACAAGCTCGTTCTCCATCCACTGAAGTTACTCGCAGTGGAAAGAGTATCCAGAAATGTCCTTACAGTAAGAGTAGTGACACTTCTTAATAAAATTACTCAAGTAAAAGTAAAAAGTCCAGAGTAAGTAAAAATAATCCTAAAAGTATTTATTTTCCTAAATCTTCCCCAAGCAAACAGAGCGAATGTACCTGGTTACCATCTAACTCTGGATGTGAATAATTGCCGGACTGTTCTGTAAAAGCTCAGCTCACCAGAAAAACATTGTCACTCATATCTGCTGCAACATGTCAGTGAGGGCTGACAGCGTGCTGCGACCTTCTGTGGATTCTAAGGTTAAAGGGATTTTCTGCGTGCCTAACTCAAACCCCAGAGGTGCATTTAAGGCCTTTCTGTCATATTTGAAGTACTCAGCATGCAGAGAACTCCCCTCCTCTCTCACCCTGTTTCCTGTCCACTCATTCGCTTTTTCCACTTCCGCATCTGTCTCCTTTGGCTTCCTTCCCCCTGTCTGCTGTCATCCTGTCTCGCTCCAGTGCAGGAAGACTGGGAGGAGATTCAGCTTGTCATTTAGCTTTTGTCTCAGCCACTCTGATAGCAGCGTTATCACGCTCTGCCTTCCTCAAATCTTATGGATGTGTCATTTGTTTGGACCTTTTCAAGCTTTTGGGATGTAGTTGTAGCGCCACCAACAGGGAACTTAGTGTAATCCTTGCTTTATTACACTTAAACAGAACAAAGACGGTCAATTACTACACATCTTCTACTTTAAATTTTTGGTTTTACACATAAACATCTAATTTTGCTGTGTATTTAGATTTCTGTTTACTCAGATCGTTCGGGCTGCACAGTGCTGCCGGTGAAAGTAAAATAAGGTTGTCTGGGCGGCTATAGGCACAAAATCTGCAGATGTCCTTTTCTTCCACTTCTCTTCCTCCGCTCACAGGGGAAATTGCTTCTGAGCTTCAGATCTCACCTCGAGTGCAAAAACCACTGACTCAGCATCACTATCCGTGTTTAACCTCGATCTGCCACAGACTGATTATGGCAGGCGAGATTCTACACTTCTAAACACTCCAAAGGAGGCGCCTGGCAACTGCATGCTCACAATGAAATGCTATAGGAGTTGTGATGCGCAGACATGTCATGAAGGTCATTTAAATGTTGATTATTTTCAAAAACCAGATCAAGTCCATTCAAAGTGACTGTTTTCATTTCCCTCACAGTCGAAGTCTCCGGGTGACGAATCCACCGTGGACACGGCGGGTGTTGTAAATGGATCAGCATCGCCAAGGTGATAATGAAAAACAATCATGCTTACTTTACCACGTACTCATACAAGTCATTAGTTGTCATTGCCTTCACTTTTTATGGTCGTTTCATCATCGATGCTTTAAGTTGAAGTCAGAATCAGTGTTAGAATCCGTTTAAACAAGTTCACTGGGATATTTCACTGATGGTTCAAATAAACCTAAAAAGTTAAAAAGAAATAAAATATGAAAAAGAAAAATATACAACAATATACAAAAATATACATCTACACACGTGCAAAGAAGCAGGTGGATGAAGTAAGTAAAATGTGAGGTGCTTCACAAAGATATTTATATAATTTTTATCCTTTTCACTTTTTCTCAAATTTCTTTGTACTGTATTTTCTTTTATTAGCACTGAGTGCATTTATTAGTCAGACCTCTTTACACTGATGCCCCGAAATAAAATTCAAGGCAAAGAATGGAGGTGCTGCATAGGTCCACAGCTCAGATGGACCTATGAAAAAAAGAAAAGAAAAGTAAAGAAGAAAAATGGAAAGGAAAAAAAAAAAGAAAAGTGTGTTTTCCACAAATTTGGCTTTTACGGAAAATAGGCCAAAAGAAAACTATTGTTAACATCAACCCAGAAGAGGTCATCGTTAGAGTTTGCCACCATTCTAACACTCACAAAATGAGGCACGATCAGTGTGAATTCACAAATAATAAACATTGTGTGTTGATCTGTTACATAGAATCCAAGTTAACAAACACTGAAGTGGGCGGTTGGGAATGTCACAAATGTGGAAGAATGAATACTTTTGCAAATCATTGTAAATTTGTCATTGTGACATCTGAACATAACTTGTCTGTTACTGCGCCTTTGACTAGGATCAAATCTACACTGGAGGACTCAGAGGGTAACAGATCTTCCTGTGTGAAGGACAAAGCACATTTTGGTTCAATGCCGCTTTTTACTGGAGCCGAGTTTGGGGATATAACTGTGAAGAACTGGACCAGCATAACCAACGAGGTTTGAAACTGCGGCTTTTATACGGCTACTGGTCTAAAATTTTTAAACTTTATTGAGGTTTCCCTCTTCTCTTGATTTTTTTTTTTATAGTGACTGCTTTCACAAAAGCATTGAGTCAGAACATTTACTAACCCTATGCTGTTGTCTCCTGGTCTAGACGCCAGAGATGGCTGACACTTGTAAAACCTGGGATGGTCCAAGTGGTTCTTCTAGCAGCTCTGCGGCCTCTCAGATGGACTTGGACTTTGTGCAGAGGAGCTGCACTGCTCCGGACCGGACCGGCATCCGTATCTACTACAGCCCTCCTGCTGTGAGGCGTATGGAGCACCGGAGAAGATACCAGGAGCCTCTAGAGTCCGATCAATACAGCGTTGGGGGCTCCTCTCTGAAACAGAATGACACGGAGGGTAGCGTGGCTTCACTCGATGCTCAGCACCAACAACCCGCCAGATTGTTTACCTCTTCTTATGAGCAATGGCTCAGCTCGCTGTCCAAGCAGCACCGGGAGCTTCTGGAGAGCAGAGGCAGCAGCATTTCCACGTCGATGCCGAGCGTTTTCAGCAGCAGTGTCAGCAGCGGGGCGGCTAACAGGGTGGTGGACAGAATGACGTCCAGTTCTCCGTTCCATGACCTGGAGATCGGAGACATCTCTGCTAACTTAAGTGATGACATGAAGGAAATGACTAACTGTGTCCGGCAAGCTATTCGCTCTTCTTCTCTGGAGAGGAAATCCAGCAAGGAGCCTGGGAGTCAGGTATCATCTCTCCTTTATTTTGATCTTCTTTCCAGTAAATGTTTATTTGTTTTTTAATTGTTTCGAATGTCTAATATTTTCCTGCTATTGCTATTGCTATTCTTGTTGTATTTAATCTTTATTACTTTGTAGCAGGGATTCCAAACTCAATATCGTTATGAGTTTGCATGTCTTTGTATTGAAAAGTGCTTTGTAAATAAAATGTAATATTAAAACATTTTGTAAATGTTCAATTTAGACAGAAAGATCTCAGTGTTCTAATTGCAAACTTAGCTCTACTGGAAAAAGTTCAGGTTAAAAAGGCTAATCCAAAACATTTTAAACTTCCTTCAGCCCGTTGGAGTATCCAACAAGTCCACCCAGACTGTAGCTCAGGGTGTCAGCATCGGGCTGCAGACTGAGACCAGCAGGGCAACGGGGTTGCACTCCAAATCCTGGTCACCTCGGCCAACACCAGTAACCACTTCCTCGCTGGCATCCGCCCGAACTCGGCAGATTTCTACATCTCTAGATAAAGTGCACAGCCGCATTGAGAGGCCATGCTGTTCGCCCAAGTATGGATCGCCTAAGCTACAGCGGAGAGTGTCTTCTGGTAAAACTTCCTATCGCTTCCCTCTGAACCCAGTTCGTTGGTGCTTTGGAGCGTTTTTAGTCGAATGACCAAGCAAACCGCTGTTTTCAGGTTCCACTTCCAGACTGGACGGCTCTTCCTCCAGCAGAGACCGCAGCATGTGGAGCCTACATCAGAGGCCCATCGGTGGGAGTGGCGGCTCTGCTTGGGCTCGCTCCACTACGACGAGGGACAGCCCCGTCCTGAACGGCCTCACTGATGGCCTCTCCAGTCTTTTCAGTGTAGTGGAGCACTCCGGAAGCACAGAGTCGCTTTGGAGGAGTGAAATAGGTGAGATGCATAATTTAGTTCTCTAAATCAATCATCTTTCAAGTATTGCAAATATGTCACCTAATCACAATGCGGCTCCATGACCGACGTTGGAAGTGAGAGATTGTTTTTCCAAGTTATTTTTGCCTATATAGACATGGCTTTAACTTGTTCAAATCGAGCTAATTTGTCTGCTGAAGTAACACAAACTTATTTGGGGCTCATAGATGGCAGTACTTGCAAACATTGGATAAAGCTAGATTAGAAAGCGACACATACATTCCCTCTCACATTTGTTTGTTTAATCAAACAGCCGGATTCACACCCCATGATTTATACCACTATTTCATTAACAACGTTTCCCATAACACCGAAGCAGATTGAAGAGCATACAACAGTTGACCAGTTTATTTGTACAAGGCGGAGCATTTTCTCCATGGTTACTAATGAATAGATGCATAACTACGCCACACTGCAGTATCCGATTGCATCTGACTAAACTTGAACATCAATCTTCTTTCCATGCAAAAGGTGTCTGCTATAAATCCACAAATACACTATCACCAACTCCATTCCTCGTCAAACAGTTTACAATAAAATGACAAGTTTGGTTTGAATCCATGTCCAGCCAACCATGCAGCACCCTAGAGGCATTTTTAAAGTGAAATCATCTAAATAAAATAGATATTAGGCTCTCAACTGTCTGTTTTTTGACAAGCTTTACAAGAGTTAACACGCACATCGGTTGTTTTGACGTCCGTCGTGTTGGAGTGGTACATGAAGATGCTGACACCACGAGCGAAGGGTCAATCCCTGCAGTAAAAGTTACATAACAATAAACTGAGAAACAACATAATTTGATGGAGCAGAAAAAAGCCCAAATGTCTTCTAGCCTTGTTCTAGCTTAAACCCACAATAACTTCAGTTAATCCTGTGGCTGCTATAGGGTCAAGCCAGACGGCCAGCCCTGCTCGGCAGCCTCACGCTGCCGGAAAACCCTCTGGTGCTGCTGTTTGCGGCTCCGACTCCAACTCTCAGCGGTATGGAGGGCTGGTGCAGGAGTTCTTCAGGAATGTGTGCAGCAGCCGCGGCCCAGGTGGAGCCCCCCTGTCTGTGGAGAGAGTGCAGAGAGACTCCCTCACTGTCCTCGGAGGCGTGGGTGTCTTGGGTAGCTTGAGCAGCGTGGATGAACCCACACTCGGAGGGGCTGCTGCGTTGGCCGGACTGAGTGGAGGCAACGACAACGTGACCAGGATTGTTAATAAGCGGTTTATGAGGCAGGCAGCTGGGGAGGAGATGATCAGCATCATGGGAGGAGGGAAGGAAGCAACGAGCAACAGCGTGGCTGCAGGACCGGGAACCGAGGTTTGTTCTTTTATATGAAATGGCAGATTTTTGGCATGGCAGCTAGAGTTTTCCTAAATGTTGCATTTTATAATATTACAACCATAAACGTCAACCTATTATAGTGGAACTTAAAATCTATATGTGGTAAATCTTCTATAAAGTCCACTTCGACCAATTGCCTTCGAAGGACTTTAATAGGTACTTATTGTCCACTTGTGTGTAATGTAACCTCAGTATGAATGCAGCAGTTTTGTGAAGTTTTCAGAGGTGTGTTTGAGGACAGCAGTGAACTAACAGCATCACAAAAACCAAGAAATACAGTAGACTGCTCAGAAAGAAAGCTAAAAAAGCACTTAATGTGTGTACTGAAAATGGCAGCAGTATGATGAAGACCTGCCGCCAGGGCCTGAACTGCCAGGTGGAGGAGAGCATTGATTACAGCACCTGTCAAAAGACCTGTGATAAAAGGAAGCTAAAAATACAGCCAAAGCTACAACAAGACTAGAAAACTCTTCTTGAAATGATGTATATCCAGTCTGATTAAGTCTGTGGTGATTTGTTAAGGAAATTGGGCAAAAGTTTAAGTTTCTAAATATGAAAAGCTGGTGTAGAGATTAGCCAAGAGTTGCAGCTGTTATTTTAAACATCCATGTATCATTTTCATTCTAAAGCACGACTATTTAGCTTGTTCTGTTGGTCGAACCAGTAAAAAGATTTGAATATTAATGAACAGCCCATTTATTTCAGGAGCTTTATCACTAAGCGAAACATATCATACAGATTAATTACACACATATGGATGTTTGAAAGCTTTTATTTCTGCTAACTACAATCATTTTCCACCTATAGTTATAGAAATCAGAAGATCACATCAGAGCAATCAAAAACTTTTTAAAATCAGAAAAAAAGCATGTTTGCTCCTTAAAGATTATTGTTTTCAAAAGTTTCTTTTAATCTGACAAATGAGACTCACTGGGACATATATTCTGATTTACTGTATATGACGGTACATGAAAGTTTGTGGTTATAACGTGACAGAATGTGCAAAGGGTAAATGGGTATGAATATGTTTCCAAGGCTTTGTATACCATGGCATGATGATGTGGGCAAGAAGTGACTTTGTTCTGTTTCCCAGGATGCACCTTGCGATTGTGCTACCCAGTCCTCCTGCTTTGGCCGATCGTCTAGAGCAGCTGCTCGCCACTGCAAGCACCGCCCGCAGGACTCTCCGGCTGGAGCCGAGGAGAAAGGAGACGCCTGTAACGAGTGACGAGCCTCCCACTGCCCCTCCGGGTGCGTCTTCGCACACGGAGGAAATTTCCTTCTTCACAAACACGACTGCCTGGGAAACGCTGTCCCACACCTCCCAGAGCACCAAATGAACACAAACACCAAGAACCTGCCACGCACACAGGCCCACTGCCAAACATTAACATCGCGTCAGCACACAGCGTAAACTGCCCCCCACAAAGCTACTGCCACCTTCTCTCAATCAGAACCCCGGAGATGCCACTCTGGTTTCTAGACGTGCAACCGATGCCAAGGACTCCGCCAGAATCCCAAACCTACCAGCAGGACTGAAACCACAACTGCCATCTAACACTACAGATAACAATCAACAGGTTAAATAATGATGATGTCACGACTGAATTTGCAAAACACAACCTCCAACTAACAAAATAACAGGTACTACAATCAGTCTGCTAAAATTACTTTCACAACTACATGCTATAATGTTACCACCATCATGCTGTTTAATGAGCAGTTGTTTTAAATATTATGTGTAACTTTGGGAGGTATGAAACAAAAACATTTGGTAGAGCTCAAAACAGTTTTTTTTATTTTTTATTTTTTTCCCTATACATTCTGGCTGGTCTGAGACAGCCAGGCTGAAAATCGAGACACAATGAAATGTTTCGATGATTTCAGTGTTGGACCTGTACTTAAAACATCACGCAGTGTCGGTTTGCTTTGCACATTTGACTTCACAGATCAAAAAAACGCCACATCTTAATGACACATAGCAGAGTGGCATACACCGTGTCTTATTAGTATAGGAAGACGTTGAAAACTACTGGGCCGTTTGTCTCAGGATGACCAGATTTGAACTAAAATGAAGAATGTAGGTACCTAATGGCTCGGAAAATAAAACCATAAAAACGATTATAGAGACTGTGTTTAACCAATGTTCCTGGAGAGCAAATATATCTTAAGGCTTATTTTTTTTGGTGCCGTCTGTCCTCTGTCTTATTGAACAATGGGAACAAATACAGACAAAGTGGGTGATACTAAAGCCATGAAATGACTTTGACCTCCAATGATAGAAATTATGTCTTTATTTTTAAGCAGACGGCCAGAGATAGAGTTGTATTGATGTCATCCTTTAACATTAGAGCAACAATCTGGTAAACATATGTACATATCTGCTGTGCGCCATCTTGAAATGGCTTCTGTTGTGAAACACTTTGGGAATCGTTACTCTTTGTTGTTCAGTTAAACTGGGATCCTTTTTGTTAAGCTTATGGGACATTGGATAGAAATGCAATTTTTTTATGTTTATTTATGATGTTGTTTTTTTCAGATTACCCAAGTCAATGTTGGGAGCAAGAAATTAAAGGCATTCCAGTTTTACCAATAAATCAAAACGTCTTTTGGGATCATAATCACACAGTTGGGAAAAATAAACAAATACGGTGCGTTGCAAAAGTACTCATACTCCTTCACCATTCCACTACATATACACTGCCTGGCCAAAATAAAAGTCGCCACCTGGATTTAACTAAGCAAATTGGTACAAGCCTCCTATTGGATCTAGCAACATTGTGT
>CAEGAE010082236.1:0-34706 GCA_903067095.1 Girardinus metallicus | reverse complement strand
TGTACGGATTTTGCATGTTTTGTTTTAAAACCATTTCTTTCGGTGCAGTCGGTCAAACACTCAACCTGATATCCATCAGGTTGAGTGTTTCTGTAGTCACTGAAATCATGATTTTCCAAACTAAATCTGCTTGGAACGCCATTTTGTTTTTGGTGTTTAATATTCAGATCCAGTCAGTTGCCTTTTCTTTATGAAAACTCACACTCCACCTCTTCTTCTTGTTCGGGTTTTAATTGCAGTTATATAAAAAATAAAAGTGGCCGAACGGAGCCTTTGAAGCGGAGCGACATTCCTGGCATCCCTCAGATGTCTGCGCCGCTCGGCGGTAACCCAACTCTGGTTGAAAGCATTTCCCCTTCGATCGACGGCGCCTGGGACACCTGCTGCTCTGATGCGGTAGTGACTACAGATCGGTCCTGGACGATACTCAACACCATGAACACACACACACACACACAACAAAACACACTTCCACCAACGTAGGGTTCGTTTGGCAACACTGGCATAACACCATCAAAAACATGAAGGTGTTTTCATAAATGTTTATGACTGCTGTCATGAAATGTATTTCTGTAAATAATGACACTTTCAATGCAACTTTTAATGGTCTTTTAATGCAAATTTACATTAAAAGTCCATTAAAAGTGTCGTATTTACCAAATTATCCAAACTTTACACTTTTAATGGACTTTTAATGCAATTCTTAATGCATCTTTGCTTTGAAAGTGTCATTATTTACCAAATAATGCAAATTTGACACTTTTAATCATCTTTTAGCTCAACTTTGCATTAAAAGTGTAATCATTAACCAAATAATGTAATGTTGACACTTTTAATCGACTTTCGACGCAGCTCTTAATGCAAATATGCATGAAAAGTCCATTAAACGCATCAACGTTGCATTATTCAGTAAATAATGACACTTTTAATGCAAATTTGACTTTTGTTTACGACAACAGTCACCATTGGCGCTGATCAATAATGACTGTTATTGATAATGACTGTGCAACGACAACATAAACTGTTGTCATAAACAACAGTCGATGTCATTATTTCATAAACAACCGAATAAATAATGACATCGACATCAATAGTGACTGTTGTTTATGGCAACAGTCAGGAGCATTAAGCATCACGTCGGCCTTCCCGTACATTTCTCCCTCCTGTCTGGAAGCCTCTTAAGGTCGCTCAGCTGCCTCAGAGTTATGTGGTGAAAATGAGGACAGCTGTTTCTATAAACCTTGTCATCAATTTGTCCCAGTCATTAAAATGGGCTGTAATTGGCCTAATTGTGGTCAATCACAGCTGCCAATGGTGCAGAAAAGTACCGGGTATCCCTTTACAAGGAGACGGGATGATGAAGCTGCAGCGCGCTGCTCCGCTCCAGAACGATGATTACCCAGTATGATCTTCATCTAATCCCCACCGCAAATAACCCGTTTGATCAAAGACAGGACCAATGATTCACTAATGCCTCACAGACTGAGACGCTCTGTGGATTTATTTGTTAATTAATGTCAGTTTTACAGGACGACCTCTGAGCATTTTCTCATTTTTGCTCCAGACGTATAGCATTTTGATGAAATCAGACACAATGACTGCAAAAGAAGCCATGAGTTTGTGGTATCCAAAGATTATTTGGCCTTTTTTTTTTTTTTTTTTTTTAGACTTTCGGCTCTTTGCTTTTATTTTTCTGCAACTGATTGAGTCTAGAAACAAACGCAAATTTCTGTCTTCGGGAGCCCGAGATGTTTACATTTTTACTGTTTATTTATACTTCGTCTTCGTTTGTGTCTCTTTTTGATCAATCTTTCCTTTGTTGTTGTTTGTTTACTCAGGTTAGTTCTGCAGTAGTTATTCATTCTTTGTATTCGGTTTGTGTTAGATTTATCTTCTGCCTGTTCCAGTTTGTTTACTCCTCCCCAGTTCTTCTCTCCCTCAGCCCGCCTGCCTGGTCTCCCCTCGCTGCTGCACCCTTTCCAATCAGTCACCTGTTCTCCGCCACCAATAAGCTTCTCCATACCTAAACCTGCGGCTGCACATTTTACAGCCGTTGTAGATTGAAAAGGAAGTGGAGCAAATTTCCTTTTACTCCAGAATTCTTTTGAAAATTTCACAAGTTTCCACAGAAATTGTCTGGGGAAAAAAAATAGGATAGTTTTCATTTCAAACGTCGCAGATTTGCTAGAAGAAAA
Organism: Girardinus metallicus; assembly: GCA_903067095.1. Lineage (NCBI taxonomy): Eukaryota > Metazoa > Chordata > Actinopteri > Cyprinodontiformes > Poeciliidae > Girardinus > Girardinus metallicus. The sequence goes on along the minus strand of CAEGAE010082236.1, from coordinate 32,511 downwards.
ATGTGGAAAATTCTGAGTTTCAAAAGCAGAAAAAGTTTGACTTTTAAAACTCAGAATTATTTATGTTTTTTCCACATTTCTGAGTTTTTTTTCTAGTGGACTTTCAACTTTAGAAACTCAGAAATCTTAAAAGTTTTTTAACTAGAAAACTTTTGAGATGAATCTCTTTTCTTTTTTATCTAGTAAAGTTTTGACGTTAAACTTAAAAATTTCCTTGTTTTTCTATATAATTTCTGACATTACTCTCAACATTTTTTCTAGAAAATTTCTAAAAAGTTTTGTAAAGCTAATTTTTGACTAAGCTCATGAATGTCAATTTTTTTCTAGAGAGTTTCTGAGATTTACCTCAACATTTGAGTATATTAGGAAATCTTTGACCTTTGAAACTCAGATTTCCTTGTATTTTCTGTAAAATTCTGACATTAATCTCAAAATTTCTGAGGTTTTCCAAGTAAATTGTTGACTTTTCAAACTCAGAAATTGTCGTGCTTTTTTCAAAAAAATTTCAGGGAATAATCTCAACATTTCTGAGTTTTTTGGCAGAAATGTACTCCTCTTGTTTCTTCCTTATTTTCTTTCAACAACGGCTTTAATATGTTGTTATAAAAACCATCTGGGTTCCCAGTAGCACTTAGAAAGTACCTATAACAGTGACCCAGCATCCCTTCAGCGCTCCATCTGCAGATTTAAAATAAATAAATAAAACCTTTTGATAAAAGTGATTCTGAGGGTAACATTTCAAAGCGAGCCTGGTGCCTAATCCCTCGACTTTCCCAGCTTTGGCTGTTTCTCCATGGAGCTTCTCGACACAGAAACATTTTTCTTTCTTGAGAACAAAACATGTTCCTCATTTGTTTTGAGAAACAGATGCTCTGGGGATGACATGTTAAAAGTTTTGCGAGCAGGAGAAAGTTGGCGAGGCGAACGAATTCTCCCGCTGGGCGTGAGTGACGGCATCATTCCTTGCATCTGTGTGCAACATTTCCGTGTCCTCGCTCTGGGCAGACACAGGTGGTTTGAATCCAGACGTTCACGGACAGAGGCGTCACTCTCTGCATCTCTTCCTCCTCCAAGAATTCAAATATCTCTTTATTCACCTCAGCACGCCTGCCTCTGCTCCGCGTGTTCAACGCTTTTCCTTTTTGGATACACAGTTTCATCTCACATCACTTGTATCCCCTGCCAGCTGCTTTTGCATGCCGTTTTTTCTGATAGCTATACTTCCAGTCTGCACTGAAATGTTTGAAATATTTTCCTGTGGGGCGCCGTCACTGTGCAAATGAAAGATGGAAACTTTATCTTCTGTGGCCGGCTGCCTTGAGAGAGAATTTAGGTTTTATTTTGGTCGCTTTTTTAGTGATCGCCAAAGAAAAGCTTTGGTTTATACATATTTCCTTTAAAACAATAAGAATAAAATAATCCGCTTTAACCCAACTCCAGTCTATTTGTCTAGAAAGTCCGGTTTGGTTGGGGAGGTGGGATCGCGTCATCGAACTGGTGCGGACCGGAGATCGCTTGGCGTTGTTCTCAAAAGCAGAAAACTGGCTGCAAGGCATTCTGGGTAAATGCAACCAAAACAAACATGCTAACGCTAACGCTAGCAGGAGAAACGGTTTGTGGTATTTGGGAAATCCTCCAACTGCTAAAATCTGACGCTACTCCATTTTTCTTTGCATCTTGTGAAGAAGGAAGCAGCGCTCAGTGTCTTATTCTGAGGTTTCCATGTCGTTTCCTTCAGTGGCTCATTAGAGCTGCGCCCCCACAGGCGAGGAGGGGAACTGGTATCTGAAAAGGTTTGGTTGGATTGGTTCCTTCATCAACCAAAAGAAAAGTACACAGATTTGTTTATCTACTCTCTGTTTTTCATCTTGTTACATTTTTAAAGTATTTCGTGGACACCTTTTAACTTTGTCTTAATTCTCTCTTAAGTTTTAGCAGAACAAAACCACCCAACGGTCAGAAGCTTGGTGATCTAACAAACTTAAGTAATAAATAAAAAGTATTGGTATAAGAATCGGTATTGGCAATGCTGACCCTGTATTCACTTTGCATCAGATGGATACCAAAATATGCAGTACCACACGCATTTAATACAAATTACAACAAAATCCACCATTAATTAGGCCAGGGCGTCCCAAACTTTTCCTCCAAAGTGTAGGGATGCACCGATATGAAAATTCGACTCGATATTGATCTCCGATATTATTGTTGCTGACACTTTTGGGGACAAAAGCAACCAGAAATAGATGGCAACCAGATGGAAATATCAGTTGTTAATATCAACCTGGTTTTATTTACCGATACGTTAAAAAAATACCGATATGTCGTACATCCGTCACAGAGCGACTCAATTTCAGGCTTGGCACCCACATGCAAAGCCAATATGTCAGAAAAAACCTTTAGATTTTTTCTCCTCACTTTTATTCAATATTTTGTAATTATTACATTTGTTTAACATAATGCTGCCTCGTACCTTCTGATTGTAGCCGAGCAGGAGCTGTGAGGTTGTTGTTGTTGTTGTTACTTCTTGTTTTTTATTGCCAAACTTTCCCAGTTTGTTGTTGTTATGCTAGCTTGAGAAGCAAAGCAGCTTGATAAAAATGGTAAATAACATTTCAATACATTATATTAATTTATATTTTATAATAATGATTATAGAAATTATTAGATTCAAGTTTTTTTTAATCTAATAATTTTTTTGGCGCCCCCTGCTGGGCCCCGCTTTGAAAACCACTGGTCCATTTGGATCTGTGAGTACAGATCAGGATTTTTCAGGTTATTCAAGTAAAATGGCACAAAACAGATGGAAAAGGTGGATTGCTGGCTGTCCATGAAACATTTCTGGTCTCGATCTTGAATCCCCTGAGCTTTTCCAAAGACAAAAACAAGAGAGAAAACGGCTGAAATTCATTTCGTTTTTGACAGTAAAGCCTCTTCTGCGCCCCTGCATGTCTCTTTTTAAAGTTGGCCCCCTCAGTGGAGCTAGACTGTTGTAGAATCAACAAAGAGGTTGCATTACAGGGACAGGAGCAGCTTTCTGAAAGCACGTCAGGCGCATTCCCGACGGATTCAGTCAATTTCATGACCTGTTAGATCAGTGGAGGGCAATTATTTTTTCCGTAGAGAAACAGAAAATATTGTGGAGGGCCGGGCCAAAAGGCTGAACTCAAATCTGCATAATATTTATTGTATTACTATATATCAAAAAGCAGTAAATAGCTAGTAAAGTTATGCAATGAAACAGTGAGGTTGTCTTCCAAAAAATGTAATTTATTCACACAAATTTCTCAAAACAATAGTAGATAAAATGTTAATATTTCTATTTGTGACTCATATTAGTGACCATTTTCCGTCACATTCACTCCAACACACATTTGAGTTTCATATACTGTTGTAAAGTTATGTAAAGGTTCTGATCATTTTAAAGACGTCTCAACATTGTCTCCAGTCTCAGCCTGGCTTTGAGTTGTCTTCTTTCTTGTTTCTCCAAACAACATATTGAAGTGTCACTGAACTGCGATGTTGAGGAAAAGGCTTCCAGATAAAATGTCCCAGTTCACTGCTATCTGGGGCCTTAATATGCCTACATTTGTGGTCTGACCACCTCATTTGGTTTGCTCTTTTTCCTTGTTCGGTGAGTGAAATCTAATCTCTCCTGGGCTTTAACGATGCACCAAAGTCAGGTCGAATGTCTGAAGAGGAGATGCGAAGCACAGCTGACAGATGATCATCAGTGAGAGACAATCTCTATTTGGATTTTGTAAATTTCATCACTGAAAATGTTTGTTTGCAGTCTCAATTTGGTTGAAGTGAACTTTGGTGCAGTTCGGATGCATGTGAACCCCAAGCGGAATAGAGACCGCTCCAAAAGCAGGAAGTGGACTACAATGCAAGGCATTCGGGGTAAATACAACCAAAACAAACACGCTAACTTAGCGCTAGCATGAGAAACTACTTGTGGTCTTTAGCTAACGACAAAAAGAATTCCTACAACCACTTAAGTCTGACGCTACTCCATTTTTGTTTACAGTTCATGAAGAAGGAAGTTGTGCTCAGTCTCTTCTTTAGAGGTTTTCATGTTGTTATTGATTATTGGTGCAGCGCCCCCACAGGCGAGGCGGGAAACAGGTTGGTTGGTTTGGTTTATTTATTCATTAACACAAAAAACGGGTGGATATGACGGGGGCCATTTGCTTCTAATTGACCTTCAACTTCGCGACCGCGCCCCATCCCCAGGCTCTGCCCCGCGTGACCCGGCGCAGCATCTCCACGCCGCAGACGGGAGAATAGGAGCGCCTTCGCTTCCTGACCCCTCGCTGACTCGCAGAGCCTTTTACCTTTGGCCTGACATGCAGGGGGAGAGGTTGTTTTTGCTGTCTGAACCCAGCCAACCATCAAAACGCTCACAGCTGGGGACCCAGAGCCGCGGCCTTGGAGTCGAGTTTTAGGAAAACTCTTCAAGGTCTGATTCCCCCAGAGAAACATCACAGATCTCAGAGGTTTCAGGATTCATTTATGTGCCGAAAGACTTCAATTTACACCACACTTTTCATGTTTTTGGTCCAAAAAAAAAAAAACAACTCCCCATACTGTGAAAAAAGGTATTACCGTAAATGGGCATGGACGGTTAAAATAATTTCCCCATTTTCCATAATCAGTTAAGCTGATGTTAAGCAGCTCGGAGAAAGCAGCCGTTTCTGAGACAGGCCACCACTTCAAACAGATTGATTACCACTTTCAACTAGGCGTGAAATCAGGAGAAATACTTCCAGTTACACCCAAATTATTCCTAACGTTGCAGCTCGCAGGGTTAGACGTCGGCACGCAGATCCGCAGTCCCCATTTTCTCTCTGTTTATGTAAGCAAGGCCCCGACGTGACGAACGGAGGGGTGTGTGTGTGTGTGTGTGTGTGTGCGGGTGATAGGAGGGATGGAGAAGACTTGATGTGACAGTGTTTTGATGGCTGAAAGCTGGAAACAATTTGGAAAAGAGATGAATTTAATACAAAGTCCTGGTTGAGCCGACCTGCCCTCACCTTACCCCTACACTGTAAACGCAAACGTTCTATTGAATTGAAAATAGTAAGAAATCAGTTTCTTACGATCAAGAATCCAGCTACTTTCAGAGCAGTAAAGTGTCTATTGGAGAGTTTTTAGCGTTTACATTTGCATGAAACATCATGGAAAAGAGTCGTACGCCTGTTGCCACGGTTACTGCATTTTTAGCATTAGTTAGCTTACTGTCGCTAGTTATTTTACTCAATTACATTTGCTTGAGTAACTTTCTGAAAAAAAAAAAATACTTTTACGAGTATTTTTACTACTCTGTAATTTTATTATGAAGTATTTCTACTTTTACTTGAGTAAAATTTCATTATTTTCTACACACTGAATTAAAAACGAACCTAAAACTCACCAGACTCAGACACACACCTACAATTTCTGTAAAAGTTTCACAAGTTTTTTTTTATTGAAAGAAACTGATTTGGAAAAATTTTATTTTGCCTGATTTTGTCATTTTTGTTACTTATGTACATTTTTGTCATTTTGGTCCTTAAAATACCAAAACTTCCACTTAACTTTATATTTTTTTTCCGTCTGATGAACTAATTTTTAAACATTAAACGGTTGATAATTTAATCACTTACTCAGTACTTGAGTAGATTTTTTTAATCAAATACTTTTTTCACTCTTACTTGAGTACAATGTTTGGGAACAAAGTGGTTTTTTTTTTTATTTATTAAGCAATAATCCTCACATATGGCCTATTATTTAAGTGCGACTACTTAATTTAAAAGTCGCGTTGCGAGTTTTAATCGCAATATTTCAGGTTTTTTTCTAGTAAAATGCATTGGGAACGGCTTTTCTGCCGAGACTGTGGAAGAGCTGAGAGGAGAAAGGAAGGCTGGGAGAGAAAGGGGCGAGACAGCCGAGCTATGGGAAAGCGTTTTAGGGAAACCAAATTAAGGGGAAGAAAGGCTGGACACAAAGGCCTTTGAAAGCAGCAGACAGTTCCCTTGACATGTGCCTTAAAAGAGATGCTGCCGCCGATGCCAAGATGGAGGGAGAGAACGGGGAGAAACGCAGCAAAGGAAAGAAGTACAGTTTAGGGGGAAAGGTGGCTTGAGAGGAAAAGCACAGAGGAAAGTGTGTGTAATGCACAATCAAAGAGGAAGAGAAGGTAAAAAAAAAAAAAAAAAAAAGCTTGAACGCGTTCCTTCTGCAAGGTAAAAATCACTGTAAATGTCCATGAAACTTTGTTAATATGCCTGTAAACTAATGCAGGTGAAAAGGAGAATCTGACTCAGCAATGACCAAGATGGCTGTTTGAGTGGGAGAAGTTTGATATTTCCAATTCTTCACTCCAGATCTCGGAATGTTACATTGATCAGGAATAGTGAGTCAGAAGCCATGAATGCAAAATGAAATGATCTGTGCTTTTCAAAAGTGGGATGTGTGCACCTGCATTAGCTGGTGGGATGATGGGCGGAGCTTCCCTTGTTTGACGCCAGAAGTTGGAATTTCAACATGGAGACGCCCTTAAAAAAGGCTTTCAGTAGCTCTTACATGCATCATTTTAAGTTTTACTTTCCATTTTTTTCAGCTTAGGGTTGAAGACGATACATGTAACATTGATTTAAGACAGAGTTTTGTAAAATAAACATGTTTCTACTGCTGTTGACGTGAGGAGCGGCCATATTGACGTACACCTTACAAGTCATTGCGTTTCCCAATGGAAAATCTGACGTCAGAGTCATTCCAGTGGATTTTTATGCCTGGGAAGTGGGAATTTCCCTGTTGTACAGTTCCGTGTACAACTGGAACGCAACTTTGGTGATAAGTTAATGTTTTCTGGTGTCTGGAAAATGACCCGTTTCAAAAGTCTCAGGAATTTACCGTCATAAATCAGCAGGCAGTGTCCTGTCACCTGGCAACCCCGGCGGAATTCCGCCCGTTACCTAGCAACCCCGGCGGAATTCCGCCCGTTACCTAGCAACCCAAGCTGAGCTCCAACACGTTTAGTCAGCTGGTTTTACCACTGTATTCGCTATACAATGGCTTCTGGAAAAGGCAAAATGACAAAGAGACAGTACAGTTGTATAATTGCACATGTTTGCAGATATTTTCATGTGTGAGTGTAAACATTGAGTTGGGGAGTGTGGCCAGCAGGAGCTTAATTGGGTTTAAAGTGACAGAGGCCCTAAAACAGCTCATTCTGAACTGGCTAAAATCTCCTCGTCCATCAATGATTTTGTTTAAAAAATGAAATGAACATGTTTTATATCATCTATAGACATATCCTAACCTGGAGGCTGAGAAGGCAGGGTTGTTCTTCAGGTTCATGTGTGTAAGTGCAACAAAACGGACAGAAACATTTAAAATCTGATACAATCCAGTAGATTTAAAATGGATCAAAAACTGTGGAGCTACTGCCAAACAGTCCGTCCTCGGGGCTTCATCTGACCCCGCCATGAAATCAGTTTATTTGTCACCTCACCACTGGAGCGGAGCGCTCCAGTGCCAGCAGCACCACCACCTCCACCTTTCCATCCCACAATCCTTCACTGCTCTCTTCCTCACAAAAGTATTCACACCTCCTGAATGTTTTTCCACCTTCTGTTACAACCACAACCTCCAACATATTTCTGACGTTTTATGTGATGGACCAACAAAAAATAGTGAAATTGTGAAAATGAAGGAGAATAAGACAGTTTGGACATTTGTTGTGGGAAGAAGTAGCTGTTTCCACCGGAACGCAATTTGACATTTTGAAAATAAATCGAAACACGGCAATTTAAAAAAACAAAACATTTTTGCGCTAGGATGAGGTGTTTTTTTTGGCCACATTAAAATATATTTCGCAAAACTCCAATAGAAACTTTTTTCGCATCACACGAGTCACATGATCAGCAACAACTACTGGCAGAAACCATGAAGAAGAAGACAACAGGAAGAAGCGGAGTGGCATGGTTTTTCCTCCTACTCAATATTAACAAAGTAATTGCAAAATTGTGTTTTTTCAACATTAGTGGAAAATGTAAGTTTTATGTGCGCTTGTAATGGAAGCAGCTTTTTTAATGCAACTTTAGCAAGTTCTTGGGATATGTCTCCACCAGCTTTGCACACCTGGATACTGAAAGATTTACCCATTTTCTTTGCAATGTCTGTCTGAACTTTGACTAGGCCATTCTCACGTGAAAAGGCTTTAATCTAAACCATCCATTGTATCTCTATGTATGTTTAGAGTGGTTGTCCTGAAGATGAAGCAGCCACCACCATGTGTCACTGCGGTGGTGGTGTATCCAGGCTGAGTGCAGCGTAAGCCAAAAAGTTCAGCTTTGGTTCATCTGACCGGATCATGTTCTTCCACATGATTGCCGTTTCCTCTACATGGCTGGTAAATACGAGTCTTTCAACTATGACTTTTTTCTTCTTTTTAATTTTATGACTATAACGAATATTTTGGAAGTAAAGAGGCGAACACATATTGTCTTTACTGTTTTAATCCTAGCTTCACGTGTGAACTACCCTCAAAAACAAATTTCCCAGGTACCATTTGCCATAAAGAGCTTGACTTTCATCTTCAACATGACATTAACAAGGTTAATCGGAGCCACATAAAACAAAACATAAAAAGTCTGAGTTCTATTTGGCAAAGCAAGAGAAGCTTTTCAATCTCAAAATTGGTTTAGAGGGAAAAGTAGTGAGTGAGCTGAAAGAGGAACGGGTCGACAGAGGTGCGGCGGCACGCCTTTAGTCACCGTTGGTGCTTGTGCCGACACACACCGCACTGTCGTAATCCACACTGACAGAGTTGTCATCGTCGCTGGAGGCGGGGGCGATGGAAAGCGGCGTAGAATCGGCCGAGGTGAGGGACTTTCCTCCATTCTCTCTCCCCAGCGGCGGCGCACGTTGAGCGGCCGCAGCCGGTTCCACCAAGGCCCCCTTTGTGTCGGTAATCACCAAGTGGTGAGTGACGGCGACGCGGCCTCCCGCTCTCAAGAGAGGGTGTGTGGGGGGAAGCGGGCGGAGAGGGGAAGGTGCAGGACCGGAGTATCCTGGAATGTTCCCAGAGGAAAGGGTGCGAAAGAATAGAAAGGAAGGGAACGGACAGCAGGTGCGCCGCAGGAGGAATGCGCCATCATGACTCAACTGGCTTTGACTCACCAAGGAAGAAGCAAAGAAAAAAAACTTCTAAGAGACGGTGAATTGTCTGGATTTCACTTTTCTATCTTTCCAGTCATCACACAACCATTTTTAGAGTTCAATTAAAGAAGCTGATGTCATCTGAGCTCCAACCAGCATAAATTCATGCCTTGACTCAGTTGGGCTCGCCAAGACAGATTCTTAAGTGACGAATGAACGTCTAGATGTCCAAACACATCCGAGTTGCTTTATCTGGGGAACTTCAGAGGTCAGAGGTCACTGCCACTACTCTTTTCTCTGCTCTCCAGTCGCTTGCTGTTCTCCCACGCTCCCTCCACCACAAGCACACCTGTGTTCCCTTTCTCCCTGATATGTACAACACACACACACGGATTCAAAGTCTTCCCAGCTGCATGTGCACCTGGGCTGCCAGCTGTCAACACTGTGGTAACTGGCATACAGCAGGCTGTGTCACTATCACCTGGATCATCAGCTCCAGAAAGAGAGAAAGAAGTGAGCACAAAAAGAATCGAAAGGCAGAAAGAAAACAACCGGAAAGGCAGCGAGGCGATGGACTGTGAACGATTCGTATGAAGATAGAGGATGAAGAGAACTGATGGGAGCAAACGTCAACAAAACAGACGAGCAACAAGCCAAAGACAAATCTGAACACTAAATGCAGATGGTTGGACCTCAACGCAGCATTCGACACCAACTGCCTTTCCATTGACCAAAAAATTGAGCAATTTGACATTTCGACAATAAATTTGATCAACATGCCAAAAAAAACTAATGTTCCCATAGAAAGTTTTTGCTCTAGCAATCGGTTCATTTCACAAAACTGCAATAGAAACACTTTTTTCGCAGCACACGAGTCACGCGATCAGGAAATTCTTTGTGTCAATTGGTCATTTTTCATCAGAGCTGATAAAATTGCATGTGGCGTTCCCCAAGGTTCAATCCCAGGGCCCCTCTTATTTAATATCTACATGCTCCCACTGGCTCAGGTTATAACAAACAATCAGATAAGTTATCATAACTATTCAGATGATACGTCTTCATCATGGCAGAAACCATGAAGAAGAAACCATGATCATGCACCAACTATGATTTGTGCATAGAACAAATCAATGGACTTTCTTCAGCTGAGTAGACACAAAACTAAAGTTCTATTTGGACCTAAAAAGGAACAATCTACAGTCAGAACCCTACAAAAACACAATAGAAACTGGTGTAGTTTCTAGTGCAAATGTCTTAATACACTTGAAATAAGAGAAAACAAACTTACACATAATTTTTAGCAAGATATAGAAACTTGTTTTAAGTAAATCATTTCTTAGTATTGTTTTAAAAAAATAAGAGTACTTGTTTTATTGGCAGATTATTTAACTTACAAGACATATTTCCCATGTTATAAATGGGAAAAATTTTATAAGTAATTTATCTGCCAGTGGAACTAGAACAAGAATGAGAAACCAGACCAAAATTACTCGGTAAGATTTTGTGTTTTTGCAGTGAAAGCAGCTTCAATTATTACAGCTAGAAACTAGAGATCAGGCCTCAAATCTGGGCGTATCAGAACTAAACCTCCACAACACATAAGGACAGTTACAAAGTCAGTCTTCTATCCTCTAATGAAACATTTAGAGGATTAAAGGACTAATGTCCCTGCAAGATGTAGTCGCATTGATCGCTGCAGCAGTGTCTTCACAGGTCTGCCTACAAGGTTGTTGACCTGTTGTCGTCGTTTCAACCCTCCAGACCCCTCAGGCCTTCAGGTTCTGGTCTGCTCTACATTTCCAGAACCAGAACCAAACATGGAGAAGCAGAATTCAGTTTTTATGCTCTTCAAATCTGGAATAAGCTTCCAGAAAAGAAGCTCAAACACTGAGTTTCTTTAAATCAATTCCAAAAAAAAACAACCTTATTTGTTTAGAGCTGTAGGTTCTTCTGCAAGCAATGCAACAAGCACTGGAGGTCTGGAGGGACACATCTGCAGGTGTGTGTTCATCAACACAGAAAACAAAGAAGAACTCAACTGTGAACCAGCCGCTTCAAAAGTGCAGCTTGCTACGTTTTGCCTTAATGTAATTTCCATTACTTTACCAGAAGTTGCACCAACTTTACAGCTGCGGCCGGGAATCTGAAGCATTTAACTTCGACTAGGAATCACAGCTAAAAGCAACAATTTGTGAAAATTTTACCCAAGAGTAGGAATAGTTTACTATCTCACGATTCAAATCAATATTGATTTTCGATTCAAAACCAGGGTTTCCCTCAGTATACTATAAGCCTGGCGGGCCACCAGGTTTCATTTGCCACCCCACCAGGCTAAGGTAATTTTGTTTATTTTACATGTATATTTTTTAAATACGTCAGTAACACTAAGCAGACAGATTTAAACTATATATATATATATAAACAATCAGTAAACTTCAGCAGACAATTGTCTATTTAAAAACATAATGACATTTGATTGTGCATGTACACAACCTACCGAAAGATTAGTTTTATTTATTCCACTGCTGTATTTTCTTTGTTGTTGATGTTCTACTTCCAAAACGTTCCTGTCAACTTTTAATACATTTTTTTTTAGCAAAAATAAAAACACGCTGGGGTAACTAGTGAACTGCCACCACTCTAGATTTCTGGAGGAAATCCTGAAAGCAATAATCCACAACGTGCAATCTCTTGGGTTTTACAAGAATGACAAATGGCGACATTAAAGTGTCTTTTTCTCACTTAGTAAGTTTTAAATGTTAATCCATGCATAAATGGGATTACTAGCCACCTCATTGGACGACGACGTTGCATTTGCCATCCAGTTTTTAACCATTTGACAATTTTTGAAGTTATCTAGTGAAGAATCTCGCTAATGTACGTAATTTCTCACCGCGTCGCATAAACGTTCCGTATTCACGTCGATAGCAGAAGCGAAATATCAACATTGCTGTAAAAACACGGCAACAAACCTCTGACCAATCACACGGCACGTCGCATAGCGTGAGGGTGTGACGTACCTTAGCTTTTAGCTGTTGCTTGGCTCCTCACGTTTGTGTTCCCGAAATGCTAAAGCTCCATTTTGCGAACCTTGAACGAGGTTCAAACTCGGTAAAACTCGGTCTTCCTCAAAAGTCAGTAAAAAAAAAAACTAATAAAAAACAGTCCGAATGTTTGCCTTCAACGAAGCCGACGCCGGTTAAACCTCTCGCTCTTTCCTTTTCGCTGTGGTTCTTTCTGCGCATGCGTACGTTCCGTTATCGGCTGTCTGGTGACGTCAGAACGTCCCGGGTAGTTATAAAATGGATGCCAACAGTTAGCGTTTTTTTTTTGTTTGTTTGTTGTTGTTTTTTTTAAATAATTATCAATTTGGGGACGTTTTATATCGATTCTGAAACGTAGCAAACAAGATTTGTGATTCTTACACGAATAGATTTTTAGGTACATCCTTATTTTTACATTTTGTATGTAAAGAAGAGTGAAATCTTACCATAAACATCTTGTTTTGATTTTCTACGTGTCCTGGGTCAGTACTGTGAATCCATCACCGCAAAAAAAAAAAAAAAAAAAATTGCCAAGTATTATTGATATAATTTCTAGTGCAAATAAATTAGTGAATAAATAAGACAAAGCTAACTTACAAGTAGCTTCTCAGCAAAATGTAGGAGCTTGTTTTAAGTCAGTAATTCCTTTATTTTGATGAAAAGGTGCTGGTTCCACTGGCAGATTTTTTCACTTAAAACGGGAAAAATGTATTATTGAAAGATAAATGATCTTTCAGTGGAACCAGGACATTTTTATCAATATAAAGGAGTTATTGACTTAAAACAAATTGTTTGTAAGTTACTTTTGCCTTGTTTCAAGTGAAACAAAACTAAAATACTTAGTAGTATTACACAGCAAACACAGTGTGTTTGTCTCATTAAGCAAACAATACCAGATTGAACAACTTATAAGATATATCTCAGCCCGTAATCAGAATACGCTTAACAGCTTTTGACCAAAACAAAATATTGCGCAAGCTTGTGAGGAGCAGAATACCACCCAGACTTTTGCAGGGTGGGTTGCTGCGCGGCGCTCTGATGGTTAATCCCTCATTTTAAAAGGTCAGGAGAAGGAGTGTAGCAAACACCACTTCTGGAGACCCCCGGCACCGATCGCTTTAATTACAGCCGAGGAAGCGGCACATCTCAACGTGGCCCTCCGCTCCCTTTCAGCCGTTGCTTCTCACGACTGAACCAAAGCAGAAATGCGCTTTCATATATTTAATGTGCCTCCTTGTGAGGGAATCAAAAGCCGAGCAGTGTGTGGCGAAGGTGCGGTGCGGCATGTGTTGCTGTTCAGCAGCGAAGACATCAAAAGGTGGATTTTATACTCCCTCTTTTCCCCTCCTGCACACCCCACAGCCACCCCGGACTATAAATCCCACCCCAAAAGGAGCCATTTATGGGACAATAAGAGCCAATTTATGGGCCTCCAGAAAATGAAGGCAGTTCGGAGGTGTGGGATGAAAGATGACAAGGGCTTTCTTGGGGTTACATGCGTGAGGTAGTAGCTCTGCGTTTCTTCACAGCTTTCTGGTGATGCTGTAATGGAGGCGAAGGTCTGGATTGTACAAGGAACACCACTTTCATTTTTTCACTGCAAAAACAAAAAAAAAACCTCACCAGGTTTACCTTCCTGTGCAAATATCTTAGTATACTTTAAATAAGACAAGACTGGCTTACAAGAAACTTTCTACAAGGTATATCAACTTGTTTTAAGTCAATAATTTATTAATATTGATTTTTATTTTTTTTAAAAAGCATAGTTCCACTGGCAGATTATTTAACTGATAACATGGGGGAAATGTCTTGCTATAAGGGGATAAAAAAGTAAGTTTTTATCAATATTAAAGAATTATTGACTCAAAACAAACTCCTATATCTTGCAGAAAAGTTACTTGTAAGTTAGTTTTGTCTTATTTGAAGTGAACTGAAATATTTGCAACAGAAACTAGACAAAAAAAAAAAAATGCTTGGTAATGTTTTGTGTTTTTTGCAGTGTGTGGAATTTGTTTTGTTAGAAAACTGTAAACTCTTCTAACTGAACAAGCAGACGCCAGACGTTCTGCAGGACTGTCTGTGGTTTGAGTGTATGGAACATCACTTTTATTTTTTCACTGCAAAAACAAAATCTTACCAGGTATTTCGGTCTAGTTTCTCAGTAGGCTTGAAATAAAATAAAACTTGAGTTGCAACGAACTTTTCAGCAAGAAATATGAGCTTGTTTAAGGCAAATTATTTCACTTATAGGATGAGAAAAAAATATTTTTATGTGTGAAAAAAATCTGCTAATGGATCTAGAACCTTTTCATCAATATCCAGGAATTACATGCTTAAAACAAGCTCCTGTATCTTACTGAAAAGTTGCTTCTAAGACAGTTCAGTCTAATTTGAAGTGTACTAAGATATTTGCAGTGGAAACTAGACCACAGTGGTAATATGTTGTGTTTCTGCAGTTTCAAATTCTCCTTTTTGCCGAAGGTTTTCCCACATGGCGTGTTGCAGTTCTCTATCTGCTCGGGTGACCTCTCGTGGCCCCCGGAGGTCACAAAGCGCCGTCAGTTGCATACATGCATTCGGGCAAAGGGATTAGCGGGCTTCCTGCGCACGGAGTGGCAGAAACGCCGGCGAGACGGACCGGATCGGCTCTGCCTCAAGAGTCGCTCAGGTGTGACGAGGGTGCTGGGTTTTAGAGGTTTAACGGGAAATCACAGAAAGTCCCGGAGAAAGACTGGCAGCGATTCGTGCAAAATAGAAGAGTTTACAGTTTCCAAGCAAAGCAAGTTCCTCACACTGCAAAACCTAAAATCTTACCAAGTAATTTTGGTCTAATGTTTAATGCATTTCTCTAAGTACACTTGAAAAAAGACAAAACCAACTTAAAGTAACTTCTCGGCAAGATAAATGTCTTGTTATACGTGACATAAAGGACTAGAACTACTACTTTTTCATCAATATTAAAGAATTATTGACTCATAACAAGCATCTACACCTTCCTGGCGTTAGTGCACTTAAAATAAGATAAAAGTAAGACATTTGCACTGGAAACCAGACCAAAACAACTGGTAAGATTTTCAGTTTTTGCAGTGAGAAAAACATTTACAAGTTTTGTTCTGTGAAACAACGCTCGAAATAAGACAAAGTTAACTTACAAGTAATCAAGTGATCAATATGTAGTAGCATTTTTAGGTCAATAATTCCTTAATATGGATTTTACTAGATCTACTGGTTGACTTTTATCTCATGTTATAAATGAAATAATCTGCCAGTGGAACTAGCAACTGTTTAGCAATACTAAAGGAATTACTTACTAAAAACAGGCTCTTATATTTTGCTGAAAAGTTGATTGTAAGTACGTTTTGTTTTACTTAAAGTGTACTAAGACATTTGAACTAGAAACTAAACAAAACTTCTTGGTAAGATTTTGTGTTTTTGCAGTGTTTAAATAAGACAAAACTAACTTTACAAGTAACTTTCCATGAAGACATAGGAGCGTGTTTTAAGTTACTACTGATGAAAAAGTTCTAGTTCCACTGGAGCCGTTACCTAGCAACGCCGGCACCGCCCAGCCGTCACCTAGCAACCCAGTTCTAGTTCCACCGGCAGATTATTCACTTAAAACTTTCTTTTTTCTCACGTTAAATTAATATAGCAGTGGGAGTAAGGCTTTTTTTAAATACATATTAAGGAATTACTGACTTAAATCAAGTTCCTATTTTTTTTTTTTTGCTCAAACGTTACTTGTAATTAGTTGCGTCTTATTTTCAGTGTACCGATATGTTTGAACCAGAAGCTGGACCAGTAGTACTCGGTAAGAGTTTGTGTTTTTGCAGTGCAGCAGATATCTCAGGCTACCTAAAACTGAGTCAGCTCCCAGATATTCTCCCAGCCCCTCGCCCTCTCCTCTCCTCCCCTGCTTTCTTAGCTTTTCCTCTTTTATTTGTTTCATTATTTACTTTAATGGTCTTTGATAGGTACCGAGTATCATTAGTGCCCAACCTCTGTGGCTCCTAACAGCTCTGTAGGCCAGCCAAGTGTTTGTTGTCGGAGTTTTATTGGCTTCCAGGGAGAGGGCTTGTTGTTGTTTAGTGTAATCTTGGCACGCCAGTAACAGGTTTCAATAAAACGGAGCTGCTTTCTGATGCTCTCCTCTCCCTTTTTAGCATGTGGATTAAATGAAAGCCGTTCTGCTTGGGGGCGGGGAGTCTGTTTATTTATGCATTTCTGATCCTTTCTGCTGCGCTCTGTTGTTTAAAAAGTGAAAGTCTCCGTCCAGTCGGTGTATTCACTTTGTCTTTATTTCTACTTCGGGCAGGTGGTTGGCGTTACGCTGCATCACAGTGTCTCCTGCTTGACCACACTGCCTCCTTTAGCTCACATTCAGGTACTGCAACTCATAAAACCCAGGCTGAAACATCCGTTACACTGCAAAAACACAAAGTCTCACCGAGTGATTTTGGTCTGGTTTCTAGTGCTAATGTCTTAGAACACTTGAGATAAGATTAAACTAACTTATAAGTAACTTTTCTGTAACTATTTTTGCTTAAAGTCAATAATTTCATTACATTATTGGAAAAAGTAGCAGATTATTTCACTTATAACAGAAAAAAAATGTCCTGCTTTTAGTGAAATAATCGACCAATGGATCTAGTGCTTTTTAAATAATTATTTACTTCAAACAAGTTCCTATATGTTTTTGAAAGGTAACCGGTAGGTTAGTTTTGTCTTATTTCAAGTGTGCTAAGATATTTGAACTAGAAACTAGATACAAATCCTCGGTAATATTTTGTGTTTCTGCAGTGCAGATCAGTTTCAGGGCACATAACCCTTTAGTTATGGTGAGTCTTGATTACATTTTTATTGAGTTAATTGAGGTATCATTAATTAGTTAATTGTTATTAATCCAAAACAATATATGGACAAAAAAAAGCAACATTTTCAATTCAAATACCCTTTTTGTTGCTAAATATTTAAATAAATAGACATACAGACATAAAAAATATTGTTTTTAATCTGTTATTCAATATATTCTTTAGATTGGTGCAAAGGGAACTTCTTCAGAAATGCGGATGCTAACGTTAGCAGGTCTGTGCCACTGCTACATGTTAGCATTGAGATGCTACTTTAGGCTAACTCCTTCAAGCGCAACTTAAACTCAGTTTTTTTTGACTATCTGGACACTTTAAACAATGAAACACGAAGAAAGAATGATTTATAACGTACTGATTCAGGCATAATGCAGCAATAAAACCTTCGTTTTCTTTACATTTCTCTGATCCTGTGAAGCAGACACCTGAATGATTTATGTCTGTAATATCTCCTGCTATAAATTTGACCCCTGAGATTCTACATTCACTTTGGACTAAACTTGATCTTTCCTAACTAAATTTAGCTGTGTGTAAAACACAAAGTCATTCCAGTGAAGGTAATTATCTTAATTCATAGCATTTCTATGAATAATATTTCTTTAAGAGGAAAAATCCAGATGTGACAAAGGCTGGGAGTTTGATATTTTGCTCAGATGATTTCTCATTTTCCTTGGCAGAAACGTCTGAACAGCCGCCGCATTCCCGGGTTAGAAGGTATACTGTTGAAGTAAAAGTAAGTGACCAAAACAGTTCCTGTCTCCCATGTAAAATTAAAAAGCGCTCAGACAAACATTATTGAACCTCTGCTGGAGCGTGAGCTCACCCTGGCGTCTGGCTGACCCCGACCACGGTTCGTGTTTCCTCTCCTGGTTTCTCTGGGGGTTCTCACTTTTTCACTTCCATCAATCATCCCATATTTTCTAACAATTTAATCCCCGTTTCCATGTGCAGAGGTGCAGCAGCAGCTGCGTGCAGGGACACCGTCCAGTAGATGGTCGGCCACTGCCACATGCAAACCGAATCAAGACAAAGGTTGGGTTAGCTTAGCTTACGCTGAAATCTCTAAACAGTTGCTGTAGATTTAAAGAAATGAAACCCTGTACGGACAGCGATACTGTAACTAATGAAGGTGTCAGGAAGTGGCAAGCAAACTTCTACTCGGAGCGCAAATCGCAGAGCTAATCTTTAGGTTAGCACTTTTGCTAACTCCGATAACGTTTAGCACACTTAGCTTCTACTAATTTACTTGGTGGTTTTATAAACTTTTCAGTTGAATAAAGTGTGATGTTTGTGTCGAAGTTTTGATTATCAACTGAGAATTTCGTTAATTGGTTAGCAGTTTCGTCCTCTCTTTTCAATACTAACTGTATTCTCTCTAAATATTATTTCGTAGCGGTTATTAGCAAGGCACTTTTATATGCTAATTCTTGCTCTTCTGTCTTACAGGAGCACATGATAAAATAGAAATATTTTATGTGGCTCTTATTTTAACACTAATCCCATGATGTGCTAACAGCAGAGTTAATTGTTCAGTTAACATTCTGCTAACTTTGAAAATGTTTAGCGCAATTAGCTTCCCCAAAAATACATTTTTCTTAATAAATTCTAAGGCGCTAATTTACTTGGATGCTTTGTGAACTTTCAGTTTTACATCTGTGTTGAAGCAGCTTTATCGACTGCTAATAATTTGTCAATCAGGTAGCCGTTCCATCCACTCTTTTCAATACTTAACAAGCTAACTGTAATCTCTCTAAGATATAATTTCCTAGCAGTTGTTTGTCTAATTCTTGCCCTTATGCCTTACAGAACTGAATATGTGATTACTCCATCTGAAGCGCTAATTTACTTGGTTGTTTCGTAAACTTTGAATAAAATTTGACGTCTGTGTTGGTTCATTCACAGCAGGCTATGCTAGCTGCAGTGTAGCACATAGCAAAGAGGAAGTTGGGTTTTTTTACAGGTTGTGTTTCATGGCATTTCGTCAGGACATTTTTAATAAAGGTTACGAACTGCAGCTTTAAACTCGTCATATGCTTAGGAAAGTTTGTGAAAATCTAAATTTCCTTCAGTCTCAAAACTTTGGCTGAATAAATAGATCAGGAATGGATCTAGAACACCTTCTTGAGATAATCTGATGGGACTTTGGCAAAGATTTTGCTTAAAATAGTCAGAACTTTGCATGCACCTGCCAAATACAAGCTGTATTTAAAGTTGGCACAGATAAACTGTTTTGGTCTCGCGCTGTTTGGGCATCAGTGACAGATTTCCTGTCGGATGAGCCGTGTTTAGAGTCCTCCATGTTTACAGCACGTTGCTGTGAAGTGGTGGAGCTTATTGTTGTCTTTGGGTCAGGCGGTTCTGCCGTGTTTAGGAATGTGGTCAACAGAGGTATGTAGACACGTTACACAGCAACAGTCAGAGGAAACGTCTTACACCAGGGATGCCCAAAACCTGCAACTTCCCCCAACATACCTGAACGAAACGGTTCGATTCCCTCATTCAGTCGCTCAGCTCTGCACAGGCCTCATAACGAGTCGTTCATTTCGTTCAGGTGGAGAGAGGAACCACTTAGAGGTCGCAGGATGATATTTCTCCAGGACTGGAGTCGAGGAACCCCTTAATGACACCGTCGCTCCTTCAGTAAAGAAGGTTTGTACAACGGCGTATTTGGGCCAATGAAGGGAGAAAAATATTAATATGTTTTTTAAAAAGAGCTGCAAAAAGGACCACAAAACTCAGACATTTTTCAGAAAAACACTGACTTTTCTGAGCTTGAAATGTTGAAAATTTTAAAGAAAAAAAACTTTGAGGAGAGAAGTAAATTTCTGGCAAAAAAAAAAACAATTTTTTTTTTAGAAAAAACATGGAAATGTCTGAATCTGAAAAGTCAAAAAGTTGTTAGAACATTCAAAAAATTTTAATTAATGTAAGATGTTTTTAGAGAAAAACGGACATTTTCAAAGTGGAAGATTTGCTGAAAAAAAAAAAAAAGAAGAAAATTTGTAAAAGTAAATTTCTGCCAAAAATCTCTGAAAATTTGAGCTTAATTTCTGGAATCGTCTTGAAAAACCTTCAAAATTTCTGAGTTTCAAAAGTCGAAAATTTGCTAGAAAAAAAATGACATTTTGAGATCAATCTCAGAAGCTTTTGAGAAAAGAAACGAGCAAATTTCTGAGTTGCAACAGTTGAAAATTCCCTAGATTAATCTAAAAAAAAATTCTAGAAAAATATTGGAAATTCTGAAGTTTAAAAACTGAAATTCTGCTACAAAAAGCTCAGAAAATTCAAAAGTTTTTTTCCCTCGATAAAATCTGAGATCATCTGAAGACGTTCTGCCCCCCGCTGTGGTTGGAACTGGTTTTGAAAGCCTTGGTTTGAACTCTCTGCTATCAACCCCTGGGAAAAGAGCCACAGCCTTCATACGGCACAAAGCGTTTAACTAATACAAACCAATGCGACTCATCTGAAAGCGACACATTATTTCCCCCAAAGAAAACTAGTTTTAGAGGAATCCTGGAGCCAGATTTCCCTTTTCTCTTCCCACAGCTTAAGCTAAACTCTGTCGTCTCTGGAGCTTCAGAGGTTCGGGCAACATTTGCCTCTGATGCGGCCAAATAAAATCCCCCGAATCTCCGGAGGTTATCTGAAATAATGTTTTCACCTTTTCACCCAGTTCGTCTTGCTGACGAGACACTGAGAGGTCTAATTCCTGAGCGACAACATATTTTGATTACATGGAGTGAAATGAGACAGAAAATGCGTCTTTTTCTGCCAGTCAGCATTAATCAGAGTCGTTTCCAAGTGAAAACAAAACTCCCACACCTAAAAAAAAATGCAGTTTTTGGGGGGTTTTTTTTGGACCCATCTTTGCTAACAGCTGTGCCATGTAGCGCAGCGGCCCGTCACTGACGTGGCCTTTGTTTCTTTTTGATGTTATTGAGAATGAGAAAATTCATGTAACTAAGGAAATGCTCACTTTAAAAAAAAACAAAAAAAAAACAAAGTTAAATTCCAGTATAATTGGAATAAAGGCTGCATGTTTCCACTTATTGGTCATAATCAGGGATAACATGTGAGCAAAATAAGTAATTTGTTATGATCTGAATTATTTTTAAGGTGTAATTTCCAGTTCGATAACTCAAGAAACCATAATTTGTGCTGTCACCTCTTGACTTTTAAATAGGTGCTGGAAACGCACACAATCAGCCTTTCTGCCTCCCAGCAGGGGGCTCGGACTCAAACCCACCTCAGGGGGTTTTAGAAAGTTAAACACGGTTGGGAACCGCTGGCTTTCATGACAATATAATCATTGTCACATGGCGGCGACCTCTCGAAGATATCCAAAGGTTATCCGTGATTCACTGGGGTAATAAGCCTCATCGTTTAGCCTGTCAGCCGCTTTCCTGTGAGGCCGGCAGGAAACCGAACGGAAAAAACCGGCCGACACATTCAGAACGAGCAACCTCTCAAACTTCACCAACTTTAGAGGCAGAACTGCTTCGAAAACCCAATTTTAAGTTAAATTGGAAAGTAAAATTTGTTTCAGGTCACATTTCATATATACACACTGCAAAAAAAAAAACTAAATTTTACCAAGTATTTTTGGTCTCGTTTCCAGTGAAAATATCTTAGTATATTCGAAATAAGACAAAACTAACTTACAAGTACATTAAGTAACTAATTCCTTAATAGTGATGAAAAAGTTCCACTGGCAGATTATTTCACTTATTCCAAGATATTTTCCTGTGTTTTAAGTTAATTTATTTCCCAAAGGAAGTAGCATTTTTCATCAATACTAAGAAAATGTTGACTTTAAAGAAGCCTCTATAGCTTGCTGAAAAGTTATTTTTGAGTTAGGTTTTTTAAATTACTTGGTAAGATTTTGTGTTTTTGCAGTGCACAGCATTTCTTTACCAACTGAAGTTAACACAGCTACTTTATTGTGCTATAAAAAAGTTGCTACATGTGCTTGGAAAACACGATACTGCCCCTTTAAGTCACCTTAGGAGGGCTCTGCGCTGTTGCCTAGCAACCCCAGCCAAGCCCTGCCCGTTACCTAGCAACCCAAGTGGAACTGAAGCGCATCTGGTCAGCTAGTTTCACTGCTATATGCACGTTCTGGGGATGAGAGACACGGACTTACAAGTTTTATCGCGACATTTTGTGGTACCATGGCGACAACGATAAAACATCACGATAATTATTTATTACGTCACTTTTTGGTAACTGTACGTCTGCGACTGTTTATCGCAGCGAATCCTGGCCAGAAACTGCTCTGGAAAAGCACTCCTATTGTTAATCCGCCTCTTTAGGACAGCAGTCACATAAAGTGTGATTTACACACGGAAACTGCAATTTAATCATATTTTCAAATTTATTGATATTTATTTATCCTCTCATTGCAAAAACAGTGTAGAAAATAATAAAACAATCCCAACAATTTGGACAGTTTCAGGGGTTTTTAAGAATCATTATATAGAATTTATTATGACAATAAATCAAAATTTTTATCATGAGAAATTTATCACAATAAATGTTAAGCAATATAATAAATCCACACCCCTAGCGCTGAACAATGGCTGCTGTTTTGAGTTTGACCTACAATTTAGGCTGCATTCACACCAGCCCTGTTTAATCCGCTTTAATCCTACTACAGTCTGTTTGCTTAGAAAGTCTGGCTCATTTGGGGGGATCCGAGCGCAAAATCAGACCAAAAGAATCAAACTCTGGGCCGCCTGAAAGCCTCGGGCTCAGTTCGGTTGAAGTGAACTCTGGTGGGGTTCAAATGCAGATGTGAAGAGAAATTCTCCAACCGCTAAAATCTGATGCCACTTCATTTTTGTTTACATTCTGTAAAGAAGGAAGTTGCGCTCAGTGTCTTTCTCAGAGGGGTTTGTGTCCTTTGCTTCAGTGGTTCTTGGTGCAGCGCCTCCACTGGCGAGGAGAGGAAGAGGTTTATCAAAGGACTTGGTTGATTTGACACAGTGGAGTAAATGAGAACCGAAAACGTAACAGATGTTGCAATTTTGGTCCCAAATCGAACCGAGTCTACCAGACTATCAGTTCTGAAAAGACGCTTAAAGACCGCTTGCTGCATTCTTGTTGGTTGCGCAGGAGGCTCTACTTCTGCTTTTCAAAGATGTATGGTTTGAAAAGCTGCACATTTGTTTGCAGCCATTGCTGAGTTGGGGGTGTGCCCGGGAGCAGCTTATTTGGATTTAAAGTGACAGAGCCCTAAAACATCTCAAAATAGGCAAGACTGGGCAGATTAAAACCTCATTATCTAAGAATAATTTTGGGCAAAAAATGTAATGAAAATTTATAGAAAACTTACATACATTGATTAAAAATCTGCTTCCTGAGTATTAACGGCAACTGTAGGACCCTTTACCTGACTTGGTCACATCCAACCTCCAGGCAGACATAAATTCTCTAAATCTTTGTCAGAATTCCCTTTGGCTGACGATTTTTCCTGAGTTCTTTCAAAGTCCTAATCAAAGCCCAGGCTTATTCATGGTGGCTTCTACAGGGACATAGTCTGCGATGTGACGAGTCCGATCCGGCGCAGCTGAACAGCAGAGGCTCCTGCTGAAGGCCGCACAGCCGACCCCAAGGGCTGTAAGACGGAAACAAATGATTGACCTCCTGCACCGTGCCGGAGCAGCCTAGTCCAATCCTGGGAAACAAACAAACAGTATTTCTGCTCCATCCTGATTTCTTTCATCGTCAGCTGCTTGTTGACAATGACTAGCATTGGTTTTAGCTGTCAAGTTGTCAACATAACATGCTAAATCTTAAATATATGCATGATATATAAAAGAAAAATGGATACGGTGCCTTGCTACTGATTGTCAACACGACGACGACTAGAAAAGGTCAGGAGAAGGTTTTAATTTTAAGATTAAGTGACAGAGAGGGAAGTAGCTGTTATGCTAGCTTGCTAGCTAACAGCAGCGGTAACTAATCAGCCATCGCTGTGTTAGCTTAGCTAACAGCAGCGGTAACTAATCAGCCATTGCTGTGTTAGCTTAGCTAACAGAAGCGGTAACTAATCAGCCATTGCTGTGTTAGCTTAGCTAACAGAAGCGGTAACTAATCAGCCATCGCTGTGTTAGCTTAGCTAACAGAAGCGGTAACTAATCAGCCATCGCTGTGTTAGCTTAGCTAACAGCAGCGGTAACTAATCAGCCATCGCTGTGTTAGCTTAGCTAACAGAAGCGGTAACTAATCAGCCATCGCTGTGTTAGCTTAGCTAACAGCAGCGGTAACTAATCAGCCATCGCTGTGTTAGCTTAGCTAACAGCAGCGGTAACTAATCAGCCATCGCTGTGTTAGCTTAGCTAACAGCAGCGGTAACTAATCAGCCATCGCTGTGTTAGCTAAGCTAACAGCAGCGGTAGCAGATCTACCACAGCGATTACTTATTAATAATCACAAAATAGCCATAAAGTCTAAAAACTGAATGTTCTGTTCTATGTGTGGGAAATGTTTGAGTGTTTTATGGTGTTGAATCCTGAAACATAAAGTGGTGCCGTTGTCAGTTGCTATGGCAACGGGTCTGCGTGTAGCGTAGCCGACACAGAGTGAGAAAAAAAGTGGCTTTGAGTTGTTCTTCAATGGTTTTTCTGCCTTATTTCTCCCTTTGCTGTGTCACATTGCCTTAAATTAATAACACCTTCGTCTCCGGGTTTCATTTGGTTAACGGTTCTACCGCGGCAGCGCAGCTGCGGAGGGCGAGGAAAAGAATCGCCTTGATTGTCCAGATGTAAACAATAACATGCATCGTGTCTCTAGTTGTGCAAATTGAAACTACGAAGATAAACTTGCTTGACGGAAACATGCCAATTTTGAACAAAACTCAGTTTTTGATTAAAAAGTTTTTTTCTCTACGATGATGTCACTCTGGCTCCAGAACCTCGAGGCGATCGGTTAAGTTGTGTTGTTGTTGTTGTTAGCGTTTTCAATTTAAAATAAAAAAAAAGATTTTACCCTTATTACAAATAAAAAGTCTCCGTCTCCTTTCGTGCAATTTCATATCATTCTCCAATTGCAGTTTGGGGGCCGCGAAAATTCAGTCAAAGGGCCACAAATGGCCCCCGAGCCGCACTTTGGACATGCAGTGAAACTCGTCACCTGGTGAACGTGTCGGCGGTGTTGAGGCGGTGAAAGAGAGCCGGGTCACAGGTGAGGGCGGAGCGCTGACACACATCCACGCAGGACTGACCCAGTGGACCCAGATGAACCCTCAGAACCGGTTCTGGGTCCCACACAGCCGTGGCGTTACCGCAGAAGTTCTGATGATGGGAGAACCGGAGCATTTAGTCGTTTTTATGGTTTTAGCTGAACAAGATCTAGTCGACGTTCAGTTCTTTTGCAGTTAACAATGAGAAAGCTGGACACATTTGTTAATTCAAGCACTTTCAAGGTCAGTTTTCAAACTTTTCCAGAACCAAATTTAGAGATAAAAACAATACAAATGAACTAAAAAAATAAACTGTTTCAATTAATTTATTACTGCTGTTAATAAAGCCTTGTGATAGGATTTGGAGGTGAATTAAAATAAAACAAAATGTTATGTTTTGAAACGTCTGGTCTGAGAAAAATAGATTAACAAAAGATTTAAATACCTAAATTTCACATGTTAAATATAAAAAACTTTATTTCAATTACAAAGAACAAAAAATCATTGTGAAATTAGGAATAATAAATATTAATTACATTGAAATCCAAACAAATGCTGTTAAGCTAAATAACTCAAATTAATGCTTAAAGAAAATGTACAAAAGTCACAAAAATAATTTATTTTAAAAAAAAAGCATTTTTTGCTAAATTTTCTGGCTTTTAACAAATAGAAATTATTTTGATACTTTTATCAGATTATTTAAAATAAAACTTTAAAAATAATAATAAAATTACAATAAAGTCATAATATTCAGATTTTACTCTCAAAAGATGATGAATTTATTGTCATATTATTATGACTTTATTCAATATTAGTTAATTTTATTTTTTCTTAGCACATGATTTATCTTTGGACAGCGAGAAAAAAAAAAGTCTGTATTTTTTATTTACTGCATGAAAATATCTGGTTTCTACTATAATTAATGTTTCAAAATGTGCAAAATCAAACATTAAATTGCACTTTATTACAGAACTGTGCAGAACAAATATCAAACACTTCACAGGATTTTATGCAGAAATAAACCCAGTTGTGAAAGAGTTTCAAGCACCGTAAGCACTCCGTAATAAGAAAGCTGAAACTGACCTAAAGTTGTTGGTTTCTAATAACTGAATCCTGAATTTCCAGGTGAATAGTTGTTTCTGTACCTGCTGAGTGACGTAACGGCGCATTCGCTCCAACATTCCCACGCAGGTGAACTCCGGAGGCGTGAAAGGCTCCACCTGGAAAAACAGGTAAACGTGAGGAACCGACACGGAGACGCCTGGACCAAAACAAAAACAGGCCAAGGAGACTTTTGTCATATTAACTAAAACGCAACAGCAGCAATAAAACAAAACGTATCAAACTAACGGTAAAAAGAAAAATACCACTGATTTATATTCGCCTTAGCTACATTTCCAGAGCCATTTTGCTTTCTGCCAGTTTAAGGAAGAAGAGAGAAAAAGGAGAAAAGCTGTATGGAGATAAAAACAGCAAAGAGAAAATTAAACAGATTTGAACAATGTGGAAGCACAATGGAGTCATAATTTATGTGTTTTCAAAGACTTTATAAAAAATAAAAAAAAACTTAGAGTCATTCATAGTGAACTGTTTAGCTGCTGAACTGTGAACTATAATGTTTGTTCAGTGAACTCTTTGTTACCTTCGCTTTTAGGATCGACTCGACTGCTTCCCTGACGTCCGTCCCGTTGTTCACGTCCACAGTCCAGACGAACGGTTTGCCGACGAAACGCTCAGCATACGGGTGCTGCGAAGTAACCTGGCATTCAAAGTTATTCACCGTTTTTACCAAAACATCCAAACTAATTCACATTTACAGTTTTAAATTCTGTTTTCTTTTGGGTTTTATGAAGTGTTTAAAATAACACAACCAAATATAATTTAGTTTTTCTCAGAAAACTCTTATTTTAAAAATTCTGGCTCCAAAATAAATAAAATGAGGATGGAATATAAGATAATTAGATTTTTTTTTGTTCCTCACCAGAATTTTTTTTGCACTACACATCATATAAACTTTTTAGAAATATTATAAATAAGGCTACAAGCTTTCAGAGACCATAGATTCACCTGTGCAAAGACTGATGCAGCTGAGGTCAACAACGCAAATTTACAGAAGAAAATAAACCCTTTGGCACAAGTTGGCCCATTTACAAGACTGGGGATTTCCTTTGTTTTCGCTTCCAAAACTTTAAAAAAAAAAAAAAAAAATTATGGAAGAATATTAGGGCCACTGAAAAAAAAAAAAACGATTGTTTTTTTTTTTGCTCAGAATTTTGACTTTTTAAAATCAGAATTCTGACAAGAAAAGTCAACATTTTTGTTTTTTTTTGGTTGTTTCATCTCCCAAAATTTTTAGATTTTAAAAAATAGGTATTTTTTTATATCAAATTATAATGAAATAATAACAAATTGTTATATTTGACCTCAACTGAAGTGTATTTTTTGGAAATCCAATTTATTGAAAAAATTTAGGCACATTTTACTGAAAAAAAAACTTATATAAAATATATACTCAAGATTGTTTGGCACTACCAGAGCTCCATACAGTGTCATTTTGATAAAGGTTTCTGGTCACTGACACATGTCCTGCAGCCCTAATGTTCCCGCTCAATGCTCAAAAGGTTTTTTATCAGCTTCTAGCCGCGAGTCTGATGTTGTCATGGTTACCAAATGTTTACTGAAGAGAGGGGCATCAACAAGCGCAGGGAAAAAGAGTTAAAATCTGCCCCCTGTGTCTGGGGTGTGGGGTTTAAAGGGGCACATAGTTCCATTTCATAGCACAAATAAGTCACTATATTAACTTCAAGTGTTATAAAAATGGTATATATGTCAAATATGACTGAAAAAAAGTGACTTTGTATTTTAATGCATTGAAATTGGGCCTCTGTCTCTTTAAGAAACTCCTGCTCTTTCTGAAACTCCGCCTTCAGGAAGTCATTACACCATTTCTCCTCTATTATCCCTTTAACAACATTTTTCTCCAATAACGAGCTCAGGTGTTTCACCAGGTGTTTGCTAATTCCTGCTGGCTAGTCTGAAGGAGCTGAGGGGGAGGAGCTTGGCCTCAAAAGCGGAGCTAAGTCTACCTATGCGTTTTTAAAAGCTTAATGGTTGCCATGGAGATTAAAGGATTTCTCAAACAAGCATGAAAGGGTCAAAGTAAAACTCCAGGTTTGTTTTATAACATGAAGTAAAGTTAAGAAAAGTGGATTTTTCACGATTCTGCCCCTTTAAGAACTGAATCAAAGCTTTTCCTCTGGGTTTTGGAGCTACCTGTCTCGTCGTGGGTTTGCCCTTGTAGAAGCCATCGTTGTGGGACGAGTGTGGCGGGTCGAACCGCGGCTGGAGAAACATGCAGCCCAGAGCGACGGCCTCAACCGGAGCCGGACCCTCGTAAGGAAACCCGAGACCCACAAACACCTGCAGGGGGCAGCAAAACTTCTGCACTGGGGTTTTTTGATTTTACAATTACTACTTGTAATTGTAAAATATGTGGGGGGTTTTTTCTTGTATCTGACCTTTGCTCTGCGGAGAAGCTGCAGGAAGTTTTCCTGAGACAAAAGTCCGTGGTTTTTGACGAAACTGGGAAGACTGGAGGCGCGTCCTGGAGGCTGGTAGACTGTGCCGTGGATCTCCAGTTCCTGGCTGATCACCTCCAGATAATCAGATTTACCCTGCGGAAATTCACATTTACCCTCCAGATAATCAGATTTAACAATCAAACAAAACAAAAAAAAAACACTGTCTTTTACAGCAGCCACTGTACCACTGTAAAACCAGCTGATCGAAAGGGATGGAGCTGGAGTTGCTAGGCAACGGCGCAGTGCCTGGTAAATATGACTTAACAGTCGGGAGGTTTTTGAAAGGCTCATTTTCCAGACACCAAAGAACATTAACTTACTACCAGAAAATGACTTTTAAACCCAAATGAAAGTACAAAAATGTTTAGAATATGAATTTCGCAAAATAGGTCCCCTTTAAATATTATTTCATCAGTCAAATCAAATCAGGTTTTATGTGTATAGCGCCAAATTACTTGAGTGTTGAATATTTAGTATTAATAGTCCTCACTGAACGCAGAGAAAGGTCAAATACTGCATTTATTAGTTGCTTTACAACTGATTTAGAGTCTCAGGAAACGTTTTCAGGTGTTTTCAGTTCATTAACTGTTTCACAATATGCAATTTTTTTCTGAAAAATCGAATGGTTGGCTTTCATTATCTCCAAGCCTTAATTATCAAAAAGTACAAGAGCTACACTTTCTGAAATGCGGGACAAAAATATAGATTTTTTTCCCCCCATAATTTCCCTGAATATTAGTGTAAACAACAACCATAAATCCTTTTACCTGCCACATGTACTCCTGTTTGCCGTAGACGACTGCTATGTTGTCTTTCTTGTAGATTTCTGGCTTGAACTCGCCGTTCGTCTTTACCGCATCTTCACCAACGAAGCCCAGGAAGGAATTATCGGGAGTATGAGCTGAAGATGACAGGAAACAGAAGCTGCGTTTCCATCACAAATGCGCGCAAAACTTTGTCAATATCCCGCTAATTCCGAAAAAAGAAAACACTATTTTGTAATCGCGGTGCTTCCGTTAAATAAAAAACACCAGAGAAATCACACGTTAATAAGCCGGTTCACGCGATAAGTCATAAAAATCATACAGCGCCGTTATCCTCTAACTACTTCCTGGTTTTTTCTTCTTCGTGGCTTGCGCCAGTGTCAACATCCGGGTCTGGAAGACGTGACTCGTGTTTCTATCGTACTGACAGGCTGATTTCGATACGGACAAAAACATAAACCTCCTCATCCTAGTGCCAAAACTTTTTACATTCAACAATTTCAAATTTAGCAACTCATTGACAGACAAAATTAATTTTCTACAACTAAATAAATTCGGGCGGTAAAGTGTTCATCTTTGCGAGGCCAACAGTTTGTTCACTAATTTCACAGAAAAGCGACATTTATACTGGAATCTATTTACTAACAAGTCGACTTCTGAAAAGTAATCATTTGGGTATTTCTTGTATTTACTCGCCTTGAACTCTGTGCTTAAAAACCAAAATAACAAGAATAAAAATGTTAAACAGAAAGCATAAAAAAAAATAATCTGACTGCATAAAATCCCTTTTGGCCGCCATTAGCGGCAGTGTTTACTGCCACATCAAGCGAGGGAGAGTTTAAATTGATAATCTGTTGGAAGCGAACGTTGCAGCATTAATCATCTGTCAGCAGGGAAAGAGGAGCGCAGGCTGCCTGGACAGGCAGCACAGCCGTTGGAGACGAGTATTTACTTTACACAGAGTTCGCCAGGAATGGTAGGAGGAAATTCTGCCAAAACTCTCTGCAATCACGCAAAACAAAATTTCCTGCTGGATCTTTCTTAACTCCACTTATCTCCAACACCTGTCAGGGTCAAAGGTTGTTATGGAACGAAAATGAAAGGGGGAACTTTGGTTTTCTGGTTCTGTTTATCTTTTTCTGGCTTTCTGCGAAGCCAAATTTCTGTCTTTTTTTTTTTTGTTGTTTTTTTTTTTATTATCGCTGTTTTCTTTCTTTTTCTTTCACATCCTTAACAAGCAGCTCAGCAGGACAAATAAGCAAAACGTTCCAGTTTGGCAAATGAAGAGGCGGCTCTCGACTCACTGCTTCCAGCTCGTCTCCATCCTCTGACAGGTCGGGAATAATGACGGGCAGAAGCGTCGGACTGAAAGTTTTCAGTGACATGCATCATAGGAAGAAAAATATTAGAATAGCCCTTGTAAAACTATTTATGTCCCCTTAAAGGTTTTTGCATTTTGTAGCGTCGGTGTGTTTAATTTGTACTTTAAGACCATCAAAAAGTTGTGTACAGTTGCACTGTAGAAAGAAAACAATGTTTCTTGTTAATAATAAAATCACTGGCGAGATAACAACAGAGAACGGGAGGAAAAATGAATTAAGGGAAAGCTAAGTGTGCTAAATGTTTCCAAAGTTAACAAAAGAGCTAAACAAAGAGTTAGCTCCATTATAAGCACTTTAGTAGATGTGTACTGAGAATTTTCTACAGCTTTCATTCAGCAATTGATTATTTTCTTGCTATTGGGGAGGAAAAAAAGAGACGGAATGTGAGAAAAAGTTTTATTTAGTGTGCTAAACGTGTTCAAAGTTTAGCAAAGAACCTAAATTAAAAAATAGATCCAATATTAGCATTTTAGCAGAAGTGAACTGAAACCTTCCTGTAGCTTTCAATGAGCAATTGATTATTTTCTTCTTATTGTAGAACCTGAGGAAAATTAATTTGCGGGAAGCCAAGTGCACTAAACATTTTCAAAGTTAGCAAAAGAGCTAAACTAAAAATTAGCTCCACTGTTAGCGCATTAGCATAAGTACAGGCACCACTGAGAACCTCCTACAGCTTTCCTTCAACAATGGATTTCTTCTTGTCACTCCTTAATAAAAGCCACAGTCTGTGAGTGTTTGGCCATTATTTGTCTCAGAGATGCTAACTTACGGAACATGGTCATGTACTGCAGAGGTTGGAGCCCCCAGCTGCCCCACAGGGTTTTATATCCATGAAGATGTGCATAACTGGCCAAGTTAAAGGCCGGCTCTGTGCCGAATGAATCCAGGATCCTGAAACGACACCTAGAATGGCACATAAACAGTTATTTATATTTCAAAACCATCTATTTCAAACATATCACACACCAAAAAGACTAGCATGCTGCTAATAAGGTGTCTAATTGTGTGGTGGGAAGACTGGGATCATACTGGTAATGCTGGAAAGCCAGTCCCATAGCTCTGTGGAGGTGAGCAAGCCCATGGTAATCTGTATAGATGAGGTCAAAGGTGAGAGGTCTCTGGATTGGACAGCTGCCCTGACCTGGAGCTGCACCTATCAGTCTGGACGAGTCACAGCAAAGGAACGACACCATTAATGTTGTGTAGTTCAGACGATTTCTGCAGCCAAAGGTCCAAAAATAGAAGCAAGACTAGAAAAAAACAAAAACCTGTGTGCATGCTAGCTGCAACACTAGCTGTCATGATGAGGAAAAGCAAACTGATTTATTGAAAACATCTAAAAAGTGAGACAGACAAATAGGGCTGAAACGATTCCTCGAGTGATTCGAGTCCCTCGATTATTAAAACTCCTGGAGGAAAACTGATCCGCCTCGAAGCCTCGTTATATTATGTGTTATTATTTAGCACCGTGTTCCGGCCGGGACTTTATTTACTCTCTCACTTCCGCCTGAGTTGTTGACGAAAGCTAAGTGTTAGCAGCATA